>ML249091.1:30047-70922 GCA_005239495.1 Nicotiana undulata
AGCGGGGTGTGGGGGGGGGGGGGGGCAGGCTTGGAGTGGCTCACTGGAATGTTTAATGTTATTTTTAAGACGAAGAAGATGCCCGAAGAATGGAGGTGGAGTACGATGGTTCGGCTTTATAAGAACAAGGGTGATATCCAAATTTACAACAATTATAGGAGTATCAAGTTGTTGAGTCACACTATGAAAGTTTGGGAGAGGGTGGTGGAGGCTAGGGTGAAGAGATACGTATCTATTTCTAACAACCAGTTTGGATTCATGTCGGGACATTCAACTACGGAAGCGATTCATCTGGTAAGGAAATTAGTGGAGCAGTACAAGGAGAGGAAGAAGGACTTACATATGGTGTTTATTGACCTTGATAAAGTGTACGATAAAGTCCCGAGGGATGTCCCATGAAGGTGTTTGGAGGCTAGCGGCATTCCGATAGCGTACATTAGGGTGATTAAGTATATGTACGATGATGCTAAGACTCAGGTGAGGACTGTGGGTGGTGACTCAGAGCATTTTCCTGTGCTGATGGAGTTGCACCAGGGATAGGCTCTTAGCCTATTTTTATTTGCCTTAGCGATGGATGTATTGTCACGACACATCCAAGAGGAGATGCCTTGGTGCATGCTATTTACCGATGGTATAGTGTTGATTGACGAGACGCAAAGCGGAGTTAACATGAGGTTCGAGGTTTGGAGACAAACCTTGGAGTCTAAAGGTTTCAAATTGAGTAGAACCAAAATAGAATACTTGGAGTGCAAATTCAATGACGGGACCTATGAGGCAGTCGTAGAGGTAAAGCTTGTTGCTCAAGTTACCCCCAAGAGAGCGAGTTTCAAGTATCTCGGGTCTATTATCCAAGGTAATGGGGATATTTATGAAGATTTCGCACATCACATTGGAGCGGAATGGATGCAATGGAGGCTCGCTTCCGGGGTTTTATGTGATAAGAATGTGCCGCCAAGACTTAAGGGTAAGTTTTATAGAGTGATGGTTCGACCGACTATGTTGTTTGGAGATGAGTGTTGGCTAGTCAAGAACTCCCACGTGCGGAAGATGAAAGTAGCAGCGATGAGGATGTTGAAATGGACGTGTGGGTGTATCGATAGAGATAAGATTAAGAATGAAGCTATCCGGGACAGATTCGGAGTTGCCTCAGTGGAGGAAAATACGCAAGAGTCGAGGCTGAGATGGTTCGGACATGTTAAGAGAAGAAGCTTTGATGCTCCTGTTAGGAGGTGTGAGATGTTGGCCATGGTGAGTTTGAGAAGAGGTCCAGGTAGGCCGAAGAAGTACTAGGGAGAGGTGATTAGACATGACTTGGAACTGCTTCATCTCACTGAGGACATGACCCTTGATAGGAGGGTGTGGAGGTCGTGGATTAAGGTAGAAGGTTAGTGGGTAGATTTTAGTGGCTCACCGATAGTCTTAGTAGCACACATGTCCCTTTATATTCTTAGATTTTTATTATGTTATGTGGTTTTGTTCGCCTCAGGTATTGTATTCCCTGTTGCTATTATTTAGTACTACTTATCCTTTATCTCTCCTTTTTCCTTTCTATTCCTTCTTTCTTCCTTTTTTGCTTTCCCCTTATTCTTGCTCTGTTGTTATTATTTGGTACTACTTATCCTTTATCTCTCCCTTTTTCCTTTCTCTTCCTTCTTTCTTCCTTCTTTGTTTTCCCCTTCTTCTTACCCTCCTGAGTCGTGGGTCTGTTGGAAACAACCTCTCTACCTGCATCAGGTAGGGGTAAGGTTTGCGTACAGACTACCCTCCCCAAACCCCACTTGTTGGGAACATACTAGGTTTGTTGTTTTTGTTGTTGTTGTTGTTGTTGTTGTTGTTTCTCATCCTTCTGATATTTGGCCAATCTCTGTGGGAAGGGTGCTGCAGGCCGCTTCCGTCCTATGATTTGAGTTTGATCCTGCTGGGGCACTATTTCTAATGCATTTCTTACACTACCCCGGTCTCCTTCGCAACCTCTTTTTCTTTTCTTGTGTCCTCTTGTACATGTTGTACCGTTACCTCACTTAACCTTGTCGAATCATCTACCTCGATGGGAACTGGCACAAGTATTTCAGTTGGTCGGCTTTCACGAGAAATTTCTTGCTCTAGATCAAGATCTCTACCATTTCTTAGACTTTCCTCCATAAGTTGCTTCGGGCCCTGCTCTTTGGGATTGACATGTGCCTCTGCAGGTAACGTCCCTTGGGGACGATTATTAAGAGCCATAGATATCTGCCCTAATTGAATCTCAATGCCTTTTATTGTTGAGTCATGTGCTTCCACTCTCTCTCTTGCATTTTTCCATTGGACCCAATCAGTTGTTGCAGCATTCCTTTAGTTTCACACAACCCATCATATTGTCTCACTATCTGTTATTATTGAGGGTATTGATAAGCTAGCTACTATTTTTCTGATTATATCCTTGTTACCTTTGGTAATGCACAACTTGACCTTGTGGTCGCATAGCTCCAGGATTGTTGCTATTGTTGTATTGTTGTTGTGCTGGTCTATACTGTTGATTCTGTTGCCCCCAATTCTGACCACCTTGCCTCTATCCTCCATAGTTGTCCACATAGTTCATATTTTTTTTTATAGTTCTAATTGTCGCTTTCACTACTCCACGAGCATACATATAGTTGGTTAATACATGGTGTACATAAGCCTACATTAGTTGTGTCAACTATGTGTACCTGCTTCTAGCCTGATTCGTCAATCTTCTTGGTGCGGATACTTATTTGCGTCATCAGAGTGGCCATATTCTCTGCTATGGAGTTGTTTGGATCCAAAGCCACTGAGTAAACTACATGAGTGATTGTAGTGTATCTTGTCATCCATCCTGAGTTTTGATCCATTTTATCTAGTAGGACTTTACACTCTCTAAAACACTTGCTCAAAAATGCTCCTCATGCTGAAGCATCAACGTTGGCCTTCAAACTATCAGCCAATCCCATGTAGAACATTTGTCCTAACATTTGATCTGGAATGCCATGGTGTGGACACTTAACCAACATACTCTTGAACCTCTCCCATGTTTCTTGCAATGTTTCAGCTGGTTTTTTCCTGAAGCTCAATATCTCATCCACTTGCTTGGCAGTTTTATTTGGCGGGTAGAACTTGTTCAAGAACTGCTTTACCAATTCCTCACATGTGGTGATGGAATTTATGGGGAGAGAATTGAGCCAAGTCTGAGCTTCTCTAGTCACTGAGAATGGAAATAATAACAATATGATTGCTTCCAATGTCACATTTTATTTCCTTTGAGTGACATAAATTGACAAAAAGTTTTTCAGATGCTACTGTGGGTCTTCACTGTACGACCCTGAGAACAGTCCCTTGTTATGTAGTAGGTGTAGCATGTTGTTTGTGATTTGAAATGATTCCTCTTATATCTGAGGAACTGCAATTGTGTATGCCAGATTTTCAGCAGAGCCGCTTCTGGCACAAGAGGTGCCACACCGGGATATGAGTAATCAACCATTTCTTGAATCAAACTAACAGAGCCCGTACCTTTACCACATATTGTTGCATGCGCTCTTCTTTGGTTTCAAAGATCCCGTAGACCTGATTTACTACCAGTTATGAGTCGCGTTTGATTTTGATGACCTCGGAATCAAGTCCTCGGGCTAGCTCGAGCCCTTCAATCAAAGCCTCATAATTTGCTTCATTGTTAGTTAAATAGACTGATCTAGTACCCAAACCCAATTATTATAACCCAATAACCCATATCCATAACCCGCCCCAGCCAGATTTAATCCTGGCCGTTGATCTCAGAAGATCAATGGTCCAGGATTCAACTTCCATTTTTAATTACACCCTACCCTAAACCATACCCCCATTTTCCAAAACGCGCGCCCTTCTATCCCTTTCCTCCCTTTCTTCTCTCTCACTCCCCTTCTAATCCTAACTCGCCGTCACCGATATTCCTTTGATTCATGGGGTTCTCCTTCGATGTTAGGCCTTATCTGGCCTCATCTCTCAACTGGTGTTGTGATTCTCATGCTACTTGATGGAATCTCAAGGGATTCGAACCAGATTTGGTTCAAAATATCTCATTTTCTCGATTAATCCGTCTATATTCACTCCGATGTCTGTGAGTAATACTATTTTTGTGTTTTTATGGTTTCCAATCTCCGGTTCAAACCTGATTTGATTCACTTCTGTTTATCTTCATAAACCTAGATATTTTCTATTTGAATCTGTTCAGATCTGAAGTGATTGCGTGTTTATTTGGTATTTTTCCTTTAAAAAGTTCTGCTTTGCTCTTATTGTTAACCGATTTTACCCCAAAAGCTAGGGTTTTGATTTTTAAGGGATTTCTGCAAAAAAAAAATTTAAAACGTTTAAATGTTCAACTCTGGTTTTCTTCTTTACTGTTCGACTGATTTCTTTTGCTTGAGTTTCATCTCCATGAATTTATGCCTTAGGGTTTCAATTAATTCGACTATTTATCATATTGTTCTTGCCCGTTCACCCTAGCTCTGTCAATTAATGTGTTAATCGATTTATTTGCCTAAATTAGGGTTTGGACTTATGCTTTCATTTAATACCGATATTTCCTTATCGTATTTTTACTTGTTCTTTCCTTATGTGTGATTAATAATTGGTGATACATTCCTTATTTCCTTTACTAACCTGATTTCTGTGCTCTGATTATTAGGGCTGACTTATCATTGATCTCTGGACTTACTACTTAACTTATTTAGCCTTAAACTTGTCTGCTGATTGATTCCGTGGGGGATTTTCCTTAATTTTAAGTGATACTTACGTGATTCTGTCCTATTAATTTATTTGTGTCAACCCTAATTGATTGATTAATTGATTTTTCATACCTTATTTTTGTGTAGTTAAATTCATACCTTATTTGGTTTTACTCTATTGTATGCTATAAAAACCTTTCATTATTCTGATTTCAAAAAAGACCTACCTACACACTAAGAGACTTACACTGAGACTCTTACACTCACACACACGCTTTTACAACCTCTCCACTTTACAACTTAAAAACTCTCAAGCTTTCAGTTTTTTCTAAAAGAACTGAAGTTCTCTCTTTGTGCTGATGTTCTGATTTCTGCACCGTTTAGCCGGCTGGAAGCCAAGGCTAGACTCCCTGGATCTAATTTACTATTACATTCATGTTTACTTTCTTCTTAAATGGTATGTTTTAACTCCCGTTATCCTATTTTGTTCTATGTGCTTTTATTTCCAACCTTAGCATGCTTCTATGTGATCTATGATTCTTGTTTACTTCTTTCTCAACTAGCATATTTTAGTTCATGTTATCTTGTTCTGTTTTATGTGCTTATTTTAGTTTATTTCAAACTTCAGCATGCTTCTGTTAGGATATATGCCTATATGATTCCACCTAGTGATAATTTCTAACTAAGTACTTCCTATAATGTGAAACCTTGTTGATTTAGTTGTATGTTCTCTATTCTGAACATGACTAGATATTGCAAGTGTGTGTGACCAATTCTGTCTGTTAAGTGTACTTTTGTGATACTAGTATGAGTATTTAGTCTGAATAAGGACCAATCTACTTGAACTATGTGTTGAATATAGATTCTATTTGTTTCCTGATACAGCTCTATGTAATTTGAATCTGTTTGCTTCTGGAGACTAAACTGTTTCTTAAAATTGTTCCCCTACTCTTTATATACTGGTTTTCAAACTTCAACTCTTAGTTATTTAGGTTCCTACCACCCCATTGTGAGCACTTCCTAGGGTCCTTGAGACTCCTCCGAACTCTAACACATTGGGGTTTGTCTTCCAATCTTTTACAAACTGTTTCTCTAAGTAAGGTTCTGGTGTGAGCATTGCTCGGGGTCCCTGAGGCCCATGGGAACTTTGACACACCAGAAACCCAATTGTGTGTATCATGGATGGACCACCATCATGCTTCAGACTTGCTTTCCTTGAAGGCCTGGTTCCCAGGTTTATATTGTGCCTATGAAGGCTCCCCTATAGTGTAATGAATTTTGTTATGTAATTTATTCGTTATTGGGCTGTAATAATGTAATAATCTCTGTAATAAACAGATTTGGGGTTATTAGTAAAAGCTGGGGGTTTATATACCTTTGTTTAAAACTCGGGTAGAAATCATGTCTATAGGTCTATTGTGTTGATTCCTTATGTACATGTTACTGTTCATTTAGATATCCTGCTTATAGGTTGTTTCTTAGAATGTTTGTGACTCCGAATCTTCATATTTTTGGCATATTAGAGACATTGCCTATAGGTTTTCCGTCAATTCTGCATTAGAAATCCATGCTCAAAGGATCTACACATATTTTCAATCTCAACATGCATTAGTGATCATGTATATAGGATCATGTTTGTGTGAATGAATAAACTTTCCTGGTAACTTGCTTAACAATTCTTCCCATATTCGACTTAGATATCAAGCCTATAGGAAACAAAAATCAGTTCCAACTTAGATACCATGCCTATAGGACTAAAAGAAATTAGTTTCAAAACCTAGAAATCATGTCTATAGGATTCAAACTAATTGAAAGCATGCCGATAGGGTCTAAAAAGATAAAATCTGTCTTTACGAGTTAAAATCATTAACCCGCTTAGAAATCATGTTATAGGTCTATGATTAACAGTTGTAGATACCATGCATATAGGATTTTGTTAATCAGTTCGGGTTATCACTTAGGCAAACCTGTAGGGTTATTAAGAATTCTGGACCTAAAAACGGTGACATCTTGCTGTCTGAAAATGCCCAGATTCAAAGATTAATAAAAATCAGTAGGCAAATTGATAGGTCCCGATGCTCGCCTTTATTAAACTGTTTTCTTACATTCTGTTTATGCCCATCTAGATATCCTGCCTATATGATCCTAAATTAATAAAATTTGTTGCTTGAACTGCGTGCATTTGTTGTCTACTTGTGGAGGTTAACATGAGCCCTTATTTGCTCCTTACATGATAGTCCTATCCGAATTTTGTTTGTCGTCTAGATTTTTATCATTTTAAGCAACATAGGTCAGTCTAGAACCACCTTAAATAGAGGTCCTAAATACCTCTAGCACCATAGGTAAGGGACGGGTAGTGCACGCATAAGGCACGAGTTAGAAGCTATTAGAACGCTTAGGTAATAATTGAAAGATAGTAATTGGGTAGTAAAGGAGATGATGACCCTTGTGCTAATACTATGTGTAGCACCCCAACTTGGGGAAAGTTACCAAGTATTGCATGGAAATGATCCTATAGGCTAATAAAAACTTAGGACCCCTTGAATTCCTATTTTAAAATAATATTTGTCTAAATTGCCTTATTTTCCTTTAAGACTAATTAAGTTCGGCCGGGACCCACCGTTGTGGACCTCGAGGGGTGCCTAACACCTTCCTCTCAAGGCAATTTCGAGCCCTTACCCGATCTCTGGTGATGCAAACTAGTTTCATGAGTTAATTACTCTAGGTGCCCTAACGCACCTTAATCCGTTAGGTGGCGACTCTTCAAATCTCATACCCCATCCCAAAAGGAAGGGAGTTGTCCCAGAAATGCCGAAACCAGATTCCGCGAGGAAAAAGGGGGCGCGACAGTTGGTACATATTCAAATCATGCAGAGATAATATACATTCATGAAGCAAGTCGAGAGTGCATTTGATTGAGATCAATAACTCAACACATTCAGAAAACATGTGGTCTTTCTTTGAAAGGAAATATTCCAACAACATATTATGAAGACAATGTTGCATGTATAGCTCGACTGAAAGAAGGATACATTAAAGGAGACAGAACCAAACATATTTCACCAGATACTTCTTCACTCAAGATCTTCAAAAGAACGGTAAAATTTAGTTCAACAAGTTCGTTCAAGTGATAATTTGGCGGATCTGTTTACTAAGGCATCGCCAACCTCAGCATTTGAGAAGTTAATATGCAAGATTGGAATGTGGTGTCCCGAGATCTTAAGTGATATTTTAATCAAGGGGGAATAAAAATACGCGTTGTACTCTTTCTTCCTTAACTAAGTTTTGCCCCATTTGATTTTTCTAGTAAGGTTTTTAATGAGGCAGCAAGTAATGCGTATTACAAATAACTATATACTTCCCAGATTTCCTATTAAGCTCTTAATGATGCATATTCTTTTTACATGACCATCCAAGGGGGAGTATTATAAATAGTATGTGGATGAAGTCCATATATGAATAGTTTGTGGATGGATTTCCATAATTTATGTCCATCTCTTACATTATTTTACTAAAGTAGTCTTCATTTTTTTGCCTAGAAAAATCTATGTAAATGGCAGTGGAATGACATACCCAAAAAAAAGTGAAATACTCTATTTTTCTATCTCTGTTTCTTATTTATATTTTACTTATTACTTCTATTCTATAACACAAATATAAAAGAAAGAAAAAACAAAACGATAAGAAAAGAAAAAGAAAAAAGAACCAAAAAATGGAACCAAAAACAAAGTGCGACAAGAAAGAGGCAATTGAAAAAGAAAAGACAAAATGTAAAGGGAAACAAAAAGGGGGATAAAATTACACGACAGGGGATTCAAACCCATAATCTGGACAATCAAGAGGGCACACAACAACAAATGGACCAAAGTGGTGTGTTGTGCATGGGTTCACTCAGATATATTTAAGTATTTTACCACAAGAATTATAATGGTATACACAATCTAAGGACGAGAGCATTTATACCTCCATGTAAATCCGCCCGTAATATCATACTTGTTTATCTTTGTTGATGTGCAATCAAATCTCGTGAAAAGGAAAGGATTGCAGTTAATTAATAACTAAGTAGCTTAAAACATGCTAATTCATGAAAAATCCTAACAATATAAATAATGTTAGGACTTAGGACATGCTCATCTAAACACGTGTTTATGTGACGCTATGGGTTCCATCACGTTGCACCTGGAAGCAAGAGAGCATGAGCTGGGGTTCCGACATCATGGACAGTGAGAAAAGTATAATCAACCTAACTTAATTGAAATTGAGACGTAATTGTTATGAAGCAGCAGAATACACTATATCTGCGGCTATATAGTCTAAAGAGGCAAAATCAAATGGAAACAAAAAGAAATAGTTTTTTTTTTCTCCATACAAGGCACGTATCACTTCATTGAAACAAGAAACACAGACTAGAAATAATAACCAAGGGGCTCGAGTCATTTGCTTGCCCTACTATGTACATGAAAGTGGTAGCAGATAGACTGACTACTTTCAGAACAGTTGCAAAGTTAATAGTAATATATTAGTGCTACTACTACTAGACTTCACTAGGTTTTATTTTTCGGTTAACTAAGCTCGAAATGCTCTGTGAAAGTTCAGGTCCTGAAGAAGCAATCCCCTGCTGCTCTGCAAACCCTTTTAGATTAGCTAGTATCATGTTATCTACAACAGAGATATCGGTACTTTTGCCCACCGCATCATCTTGATTAGTAGTCAGCTCGGAGTTAACTAAACTTCCATCAAAAGTTATCAAATCCTCCAAAATGTTAGCTACCACCACCGGTGATTTTGCTGATTCTTTGCTTTCAGAGTCATCAAAATTTAAGAGAGGAGCCACTTGTCTACGAGAAGTCTGGCATACTACTACTTTAGGACTAAACATTAGGCGCAGATGGGAGAAAGTAAGCATCACGAGCTTCCTTAAGAGTAAATAGATCTTTGAGTCAACAACTACGCTTCTGATGCCGAAGCAGAACATCAGAACTTGTCTCTCCAGACTGATTAGGAAGTGCTTCCATGTCATGTTGCGCTGAAGACGACTGCTGTGTTCCTGTCTAGAAAGTTCCATTAGAGAATATGTGAGCATTTGTCACATCAATGTAACTCAAAAACCGACCACTATTGATACTTACGTTTGGGATAACATAAGGACGAATGACCAACCCGAGAATCAAGCAGACCAAGCAGGGAAGCCCCACGGTTAAGAACCATATAGAAACTGCTCTTAGAGCTGGAAAATTTTAAGTATCTTATTTCAGGTAAAAGGAAAAATTGGCATTCAAAAGCACAATGTAGAAAGTGAGGAACATCTGACACTAACAAAAGGTTTATGGAACACTCATAGTCATGTTGTGCACTAACCAATCCACAACCTTTTAGACTGAAGAAACTGACGAGCAATTCCAACCTCAAAATCACAATAAGGGGACAAACACAATTCAAAAATAGGCAATGTATGCTTAGTTGAATGTATTACCAGAATGAGAATCTCTTGAGCAATCCTCGGCCTTAAGCTGTATTTCGCGGACTAACTTAGAGCCATGGTCAGAGATCATTAAAGTGCATCTCTCAGGAACAAAAGAAAGTTCAAAATCATCTGAAAATGAGGCATTTAATCCAGGTCCATCAGCACGGCCTGGTATTAGTGAATAACCTCCTGCTATTGTAGTAACACCTGATATCATCATTGATTAAGGAGTTCCATTCAGAATCCAACATGATGATAATAATAATAATAAAACAAATATTACTGAAGCAGTTTAACTTATAGTTACCGTGTAATATCACCACCATTTGACAGTTATGTTAGTAAACAAGCAAAATAATACACAATTGATCACCTTCCCTGAGGAAAGCTCTCTCTGTACTATAACTCCCCCTTAATAGAAAAAGATTGTTATAGAAGAGAAACACCAGAGAGTTCATAGTAAGAAGTTGCTAAATAAGACACTTAAAGGCATGCTTATAAAACGTAGTGTACAGCATATTTTCAACCAACATCAGAAGCATAAATTGGGGTTGATTACACATTACACCACTGGCAGCTAACATGGATTAAAATTATAGTCAACATCTAGTGGCCGCATGCCCAACTTCTTTGTCCAAACAGTTATATTTACCCAGCACCCAGTTGCTGTCCTGGGGGGCATCATCTCTTGTCGCTTGAAATCAGCAAATTCCAAGTGTATGCCTAGAAAGCTGTGTTAGAGGGCGAATAGCCTGCTTTCCAAGTAGTCTTCGAACAAGAAAGTCTACATTTCCTCTTACTCATCCATGAAGTTTGCTGTTCCCTTTCCGAAGCAGTACTATTCTTGACCTTCAACAAACATGAACCAACACCATCTGACAGCACACCAATTTCTAAAGACATACAGAAAATGTTCTAATGCTGTTTTTATCAACATCATCTTTTTTCATAAGCCTAGCATATGGGTTCTACTCAAGTCTCTCCACCTTATCCTGTCACTTGTTACCCAAAATACGAAGATCCTATTTAATATGACATAAAATGTTTCCTAGCAGAAATGTTGCCATTAATAAAATCACTGTCTTATGTTGGGTTGAAGAACTCATTGAAGATGTTATCGCCATGTAAAAAAAAACTTACACGGACCAGGAATGGATAGCTTAGTGGTAGAGACCTCCACATCCAACCATAAGGTTGAGAGTTTGAGTCCATCAAGGGAGCAGAGAAAGAAAGAGTCCCAGCAATAGGCTCTCGGATATAGGGGCTTTAGTGGTGGAGCTTAACATATCCCCCAAGAAATAATCTTCAATCAAATGGGGAAAACAACTTAGAGCGTCAGGTCACTTTTCACTTGCCTCCTATAAGAGACCCAATGGGTCATTTTATGAATTAAGACTCCGTTCTAGGCTTATTAGCCATAAAAAGACTAATTTTAATTTAGAACATATAAATTGTAATGATGTATAGGAGATCACAGGTATCTCCATTTCTATAAAGTAAATAACTATATTTTATTATGTTTTCATAATTTTCACACTGCTACAAACTTAAGTTAAATTTGTACATATAAATTTATAGGATTACAATGGAGTACTTGATTGCACACATGTGAAAGCTAGAATAACTTAAGGTCGAGAAATACCATATATGTAAAGGCTACCTAACTCAAAAGTATTTTTGTTGTTGTTGTAGACTTCAATATGTGCTTTATATTTGCGTGGGCTGGGTAAGAGTAGCTCACAATAGTCGCATATTTGGTGAGGCCTTTCATGGACCAGAGCTCAACTATCTATATTCATTGGAAACAAATATTATCTAGTTGATGCAGGATACCCGCACATGAGAGGATATATGACTTCATACAAAGGAGATAAGATACCACCTAGCAGAATTTTGTCATGTTGCCACATAACAATTGCGAACACCAATAGAATGTAAAAAGAATTTAATTATTTGCATTCCTCCTGTAGAAATATTTTAGAGCAGATATTTGGGTTCGGAAAGCAAGATGGATATTTGGGTTCGAAAAGCAAGATAGTCTATCTTAGGACACGCGGATTAGTATCACATTGACACTCAAAACATTCAAAGGGATATCGTACTTGCTACTATGAATATTCACAATTACACGAGAAAGAAATATGATGTGAATATGCATTCTGAGCAGCTGAGGATGAAAGATATATTCGCGATGTTGGTACATCTTCAGTAACTAAGAATATAAATGTGGAAAATTTGGATGAACAAAGAGATAATTGTTGGATGGTTTTTCATGGTATGATGATCAATAAAATTTGCAATGCTTTGATGATTGCAATCATATGAATATTTTTCGCTCTTTATATTCGAATCAATTTAGAAATATAGGTGCACCTTTTACGAAAACAAATTTGATATTCAAATATCTTAAGGTATCTGAATAGTCTCCCCAAATTGATCATTATCACCCCCCTTAGCATTACAAGCACAAGCAAATACGTAATTGAACTATACACTCGTTTATAAAATCAACTCCAATACTTAAAAAGTATTTTTTGGCTTGCTGCTTAAAATCAACATAAATTCAGCTAAGCCAGACGGGATATAAATGTGTCGAAGTTATTTTCACTGTTTGTTACAGATAAGCATCAGTAAACACCGGTCTAATGGCTCCCCACCCTCAACCCCCATCACTATCATAGTCTTACAACTATTTACCCTAACCAAACACCAGATATGAATCTCTAGTATAACATTCTTTCAACGGAAAACACTTTAAGCCAGATCAAACATGACCAGTAAGACTAGACAAAATACCCCAAATAAGAAATTATCACGAGTAAATCTAGGTACCTGATTTGCTAATCTTTCTAATTGCATGTTTGTTCCTAACATCAGCAACATAAATATTCCCTTTTGAATCAACAGCAAAGCTTTTCGGTTTGTTGAACTTAGCCTTATCCAGAGAACCATCCACATAGCCCGCAGTCTCAGTACCAGTTAACTTCGAAATAGAAAATTCTGCAAAATACCCAAATAATTTATCAAGATGAAATAACGCAATTCTGCAACAATCCCACTTCATAAAAATCAACCCTTCCCCCAAATAGAAAAAATAAAGTTACAAACTTACAATCTATATCACGTTTGCATGAGTCTTTGTTACATGAAGTATACCCAAAAACTGTCCCAATAAACCAAACTAACCCCAAAAATTGTTCCAATAAACTGAACTAACCCAACTCAGCAACAATCCCGCTTCATAAAAATCAACTATTTCTCCAAAATAATTTGATCAAAATCTAATCTTTATCACATTTACTATTTTTGGTACATGAAACATACCCATAAATTACCCCAATAAACTGAACTAAACCAATTCTGCAACAACCCCAACTTCATAATAATCAAGCCTTTCTCCAAATAGTTCAATTAAAACCCAATTTTTATCGCATTTACTATTTGTGGTATATGAAACATACCCATAAATTATCCCAAGACACTGAACAATCCCACTTCAGAAAAATCAACCCTTTTCACCAAATAGAGGGGGGAAAATTTACCAGAGTTTTTGTTGTATGATAATGTGTAAAAAGTACTGGCAGCAGAATCAAGAATGATGAAATTGGCAGCACCCATTACAGGAATTATGGAGTGAGGGTTAATTTTGATCTTGTTGCCATCAATCATTGTCTTAACTGAGTAACCATCTTCAAAGATCACTTGAGCATGAACTGTAAAAAAGCAGTCAAAGTTTAGCTTTTTGTTTTCTTTTTTCTTTTTTTTGTGTCTGAAATGTAAAGAGTAAAAAAAGTAAACAAAATTTACCTGGGTTAAGAATTATATTGAAGAAGAAGAAGATACAGAGGGTTGAAACCAGTGAAGCCATGAGATCACAGAGGAGGAGGAAATGGATTTTTTCTTTCTTTTTTGGCTTAAGGGTTAAGGTAAATTTCAACTAGGTATAACAGGTTCAACAGAGGAATCCAAGGAAAGTTTATTAGTAGGCGTTTGGACATAAGAATTGAAAAATGTTAAAAAATGGGGGGGGGGGGGGAAATTTTTCAACTAAAAATGATATTTGAAATTTAAAGTTGTGTTTGATATAAATTTTAGTTTGGGTTATTTTTGAAATTTTATGAGTGATTTAAGTGAAAATTTTGGAAAATAGCTTTTTGAAATTTTTTAAATTTTCAAAATGCATTATCAAGTGAAAATTAAAAGTTATATGAGCAAACGTTGATTTTCAAAAAAATAAAATTTGAAAAAGAGGGAAAAAAATTGTATGTCCAAACGGACTCTTAGTGTGAGACTAGTAAAGTTTATTCTTTGTCCCTCGAAGTAACGTTGTTGAAATATTTTAACCCTATGATCTATTTTGTTCGACACTTGAGGACCACTTTGGATTTGTAGCAGTTGATTTATGATGTTCATCGGGTGTTTAAAAAAAGGTCAAGTACTTGTAACAAGCTACATGCTTCTAGTTAATATAACATAATATATGCCTTTTCCTTGCAAAAACAAAAAAGGTAACATTCAACTTTGGACACTAAGAAATTGCTCTTCTGAGCAATTTTAGCACAAACAAAACTTATAGTAGTTAATTAAACAATTAAGTTAGTAGCAGTCAATAATAAGAATTATTAAGAAATCAAAAAAGAAGACAACCCAGATTTTATCCTGGTTCGATTCACCAATGTGGTGCTTAATCTAATTTTTCTTCAACTTATAGGGTTTCCCTATGATCTATTTACTGTTTTATAGCTTCTTCTTCTTCTTTTTTTTTTTCTGATTTCTCACTCGGTATCCGATACTCATATTGGGGTCCGTCTAATCCGAATTCGCGGTGGGAAGTCCTACAGTGGAGGGTAAAGTGCTCCCTAACAAGGGCGACTCCATACCCAGGGGCTCGAACTCGAGACCTCAGGTTAAGGATGAAGGAGTACTTATCACTCCACCACAACCCTTATTCTTATCAGTTTAATAATATTGTTTTATAGCTTGCTTACTTGAGAAGTGCTTTTTTCAAAAAATCTTTTCAAAAAAATACTTTTAGTGTGAACCAAATTGTATTTGGCTAATCAGTTTGAAAAATATTCTTGAGCAGCAATTAGTGTTTGGTCAAGCTTTTAAAAGGTGCTTTAGTGTCTTGGGAGAAGCTACTTTTTTCTGCTTCTAAAAAACTGTCTCTACTTCTATTCAAAATATTTTTTGCTTTCAAAAGTTTGGCCAAACACCTTAACTTTGAAATAAAAAGCACTTTTAACAAAAAAAAACTTTTAGCCAAGAAAAAAGTTTGGTCAAACATGCTATTACTCGAGCACAAGTACCGAGTGACTTTATATGTGCATCACGAACGTATGATTTTAGTTTCTTGATCATTATGAACGAATATATACTTGTGTGATTAATACTTGTGCACCACCATAAACTCTTGCCTAATCAATATCTATCTATCTATCTATATCTCTATTTATATTATATTAAAAGTAGGAAGATCTTTAGTAAAATATTATTTTTAAAATATATTTTATATTGGATAAAATTATAAATTCAAAAAGCTTTTCTACTATTTAGGAGTTCGAAATCCAATAAGTTTTGTCCAAATATAATTTTATGTTTGATATCTTTTCCTAATAAGAAAAAAAATATTAAGACAATAAAAAGAATTAAAAAAAAGTAGGAGAAAAGTTTCTTTTTCCAACAAGGGAAGCCCACGTTTTGTGTAATTTTTTAAAGAGATTTTTACCTTCATATACTATATATGAAACTTTATTACCCTTCCTATTCAAGTTTAACTTAATTACATGGACATATATAATTTATCGATTATATACAAATTAGTTTTAAATGAGTATTAATTTATATTAGGAACTAAATAGGGAATCCTCATCCGTGCGCTCTATCTATCTCTCTCTTTCTTTCTCTCTCTCTTCGTCTCTCTCTTTCTCCCCTTTTCTGTTCTTTCCCAATTTTCTTCCTTTGTTTTTCTCTAATTTCATCCTTCTTTTTCCTCAGGAAATTCATCAATGAATTTCAATTGTTATAATATAGAGCTTTAACTTAGCAATTCCTTTCATGTTGCACAATTGGTGTTCGAATTGAAATTGTCAATCAATAAATTTTGAAGGTATTTGATTCTCTACCATTGACAGCCATTAAAAAATTTCGAAACCTTGAATTCGAATTTGGATTTTCAAAAACTATTATTTGTTTGGATTGAGTGTTGTTGCAAACAATCGGAAATATTCTTTGGAGTTTATAATAATAATAATAATAATAATAATAATAATAATAATAATAATAATAATAATAATAATAATAATAATAATAATAATAATAAGAATAATAATAATAAGAAGAAGAAGAAGAAGAAGAAGACATGACGTGTAATATACTTATGAAATTGTATTATAGTTGTATGTAAATTGCATTTAAGTAGTATTCTTTTGTAATTATATATATGTTTATTTGAATATTGCGTGAAAGTTGAAAAATAGTCGTATAATATATGAATCGTTGTATGAAATTTGTATTTAAGTTATAAATACTACATTCTTACATAAAGTTGTTGATATGTATTAGAATTATTTTAAGAGAGGAAGTTTTGACTATAATTTCAGAGAAGAAAAAGAACAAACCACTTATAAATATATGCAAATCATATACAAAATACATATTGTAAAATTTGTATGAAAATTATATTTAAGTTGTGTGATGTTGTAATTGTATTTATGTAACGACCCGACCGGTCGTTTTGGGCTCTAACACGTCGTTCGGCGGTTTGAGGTCTTGAGTAGCTTCAGTTCAGTAATTATGACTTGTATGTGTGGCCGGAATTGAATTTCGGGAAGTTCGGAGTGGATTCGGATGGAAAATTCTAAATTCGGAAGCATTAAGTTGGAAAAGTTGACTAAGCTTTGACTTTTGAGTAAACGACCTCGAAATCGGGATTTAAAGGTTCCAATAGATTCGTATAATGGTTTCGGTCTTGGGCATATGTTCGGGTTGAGTATCGGATCACCCGGGAGCATTTCGGCATTTACTATGGAAAGTTAACATTTTGAAAGTTCAAGAATTTCATAGGTTTGGCTTGAAGTGGCTTTTTATGTTATCGATGTCCTTCTGAGATTCCGAGCCGAGGAACAGTTTCGTATGGTGATTTTTGTCCTAGAAGTGTGTATGTACGTTGATTTGAAGGTTTGTAGGTCATTTCGGCATCAATTAGCGAAAGTTGGAAATTTGATGATTTGTGGGAAGTTTGACCGGTAATAGACTTGTTGATATCGGTGTCAGATTCTTATTCCGGAAGTGGGAGTAATTTCGTAATGTCAATTATGACTTGTGTGCAAAATTAGAGGTCAATCGACCTTGATTTGATAAGTCTCTGCGTCGAATGTAGAAGTTTGAAGTTCTAAAGTTCACTAAGCTTGAATTGGGATGTGATTCGTTGTTTTAGCATTGTTTGATGTGATTTGAGGCCTTAAGTAGGTTTGTGTTATGTATTAGGACTGGTTGGCGTGATTGGACGAGATCCGGGGGGCCTCGAGTGTGTTTCGGGGTTGTTCGGACCAATTTTGGATGAATAGTTGTTGCTGGTTTACTGGTGGTGGTTTTGTCTTTCGCGAACGCGAGGGAAGAGACGCGTTCGCGAAGAAGGACTTTTGGGCTGCTTGGATTTTCCCATTGCAAAAGCGATGTTGGAGATGCGAACGCGGAGCAAAAGCTGGAGAAGCCTACGTGAACGCGAACGCGAAGAGGAAGGGGAGTTGGGGCCTACCTGGTGTTAAGCCTTCGCGAACACGGAGGGCAGAGGTCAGAAGGCTTCACGAACGCGACGAGGAGGTCGCGAACGCGTAGAGGAAATTTTTGGGGCTGTTTGTTCTAGCCTTCGCGAACGCGAGGGACTTACCATGTTCACGAAGAAAGGTCGCCTGGGCAGTGTATAGGTTTGCAAAACGGATTTTTTGCTCATTTTATCTCAAATCGTCAATGGGAGCCGAGCTTGGAGCGATTTTGGAGGAGCTTCTTCGTAACTATCACTAGGTAAGTGATTCATTCACATTTTGAGTTAAATACACGAATTATACATGGATTTAAACATGGAAATTAGTAGAAATTTGGGATATTGAAAAAAAAATCTAAAAATTGGTAATTTTGGATTTTGACCACGAAATTGGACATGGAATTTGGAATTAATTATATATTTGATTTTTTGGTGTTATGGGTAATGTTTATCTTTGAAAAGCTTCGGAATCCAGGCACGTGGGCCCGAGGGTTGATTTTATCGACTTTTCGAGCGGAGTTGGGAACTGTTTAAAATTATTAATTATGGGTATTAGAATATATTTTGATTGGTTTGCACATTGTTTGAATAGCTTTGGATCAATGGCCATTGGTTTGAGGTGTTTGAGTGGCGTTGGAGCCGGTTATGGAACTTCGGAGCGAGGTAAATGTCATGTCTAACCTTGTGAGGGGAAAATTACCCATAGGTGATATTTGTTGTTATGTGCAACTAGTCGTGGGTGATACATACGCACGAGGTGACGAGAGTCCGTATGTATCTAAAACATGTTTATGTCTAGGTAGACTTAGGATCCTATCATGTAATATTTTAATTATTTGAATTTATTTTGCTGGCTTAACTAACTAAAGTTATAAATTAAATCAATTTAGAAATAAATATAGGTATACTAGGCCAAGCCTTAACACTTTGAGTTGTGGGCGAGTTATTTGAGAAACGGTAAAAATTATATCCATTTTATACTTATGTACGGTATTGTAAACATGTGTCTCGTAATTTGATAACTTCCTTCCATTCTTATGGAGCGGGTTGAATGCCTCGGCAGTATATAGATGAATCTATGGTTCGTGCTGCTCGACCTCGGCAGTGTACACATTATTCTAGATCGGTCTGAGCGACCTTAGCGGAATCGTGTGTTATATCGCTAGTAGTTCGAATATTTACGAGCTAATCTTTCCACTGATGCCTGGCCTTTTATATAGTATTCCTTATTTAATTTATATCGACCCTTGGCATGTTCTGGGCCGTTAAAGTAGAATCAATATTTAGAAATTTACGTTTTGAAAGAAGGAATTAGAAGATTATGTAACTTACAGAATTACCCCATAATTTTCGTATGCCTCATACCTGTTTATGTTTTATTATACTGATGTATTGGACCTTTAGTAAGTGTCGACGTCATCACTACTCCTCCGGGGTTAGGCTAGATACTTACTGGGTACACATTGATTTACGTACTCATGTTGCACTTTTGCACTAAATGTGCAGGATCTGACAGGTTCATTTAATGATCACCTTGGCACGAGGGGGCACCTGTTGAGGAGACTTTATGTGAGCTGCATTCCAGGCAACGCATCGCAGTTTACCGAGTCTCCATTGTACCATTCATGTTATTCTGTCTTATTACATTCGAGACGAATGTTGTATTATTATTATTGTAGCTCATGCACTTATGACACCGGGTTTTGGGGATCTCTACTGGTTGTTCGTTATTGTAGATCACATAGCTATTATCATTTTACCCCTGTAAATTCCATTTTATGCTATTTAAGTAATGGAGATTATGATCTAGAAAGTAATAAAATGAATAAATAAATTGATAAATCAACAATGGTTTGTCTGACTGCGGCGTTAGGCGCCATCACGACCTAGCAGGCCAAGTATGAAAAGGAGAGGCCGAGAAGTCTCTTAAAGGAGATTGTTTAACCAAAATGAGAGTAGCGGACTAACATATTAATATTTTGGTAGGATAGCCACGTTCCTTGAGAAAAGCTTAGAACGATTTGGAGAATCGTGGTGGAAAGTGACTAGGTCTATGGATTGTATTTTTGATGGAGACTACGGCACTGAGGAAGATTGAATATGGCATAAATGAGTTGGCTTGGAATGAAGAGGGGTGCAAAAGCTTGATTTTTGTTACGGGATACGACGTGAATTCAAGTTTGGAATGTATTGTCGGACTTTCGGTTGATGTCAGTAGGAAATGAACGGACTTGTACAACTGGTGGATGAGTATGGGCTCAGAAGGGTTACTGATTTCGTTGTAGTTGCACCTAGTGCAGCGTCGTTGGAAGATGTCGGCATGGAATTTCCATAGGTGGGGTTATCTCTTGTGATCGAGTTAGCGATTGCATGATGTTGATAAAGCTTCTACGAAGAATTTTACTTGCTACCCGGTAAGAGGTCGAATATGTGATTGGGGCTGATGATTCAGAATGTTCACGAAATGTTTAACAAAAAAAAGGACTTCGAAAAATTTGGCGAGTTGGCGGTGTGAGATCATGGTAATTGAAGAGGAGGAATTGTTGTGGGCTCTACATTATGTGATGGTAACTTAAACTAAGTGGGGGAGCCCGCCGTCTACGGTTGGATCACGTGGGTGTCTCCTTGTGCGGTTTCTGGTTATCGATATATTGGTGGGTTATTATGATTAAGGAAAGAAAACATCAGGGTTAATTCTAGCAAAGGATTTGATGAATGTGTGCTATATTTAGCCTTATCGATTCATGTTCTAGCAGTGCGTTAGAGTTTGATTATATTCGGGACCAGGTTAGAGTGGGTGACTCTCAACAACGGTCCTAGTGGGTTCAAGAATTAGAGTGCATTGCCTAAGCCGTTGTGTGGTTAAGGATCGGGTTTTTGCAGTGGATTGTGAATGGGACTTGGAGTGCAGTGGATTGACCATTTCTGGAATCGTGCAAAATGAGCATGGACCTTTACCACGTATTGTTTCATACGTTCTTCTTCGGTATCAAAGATCCTGTAGACCTGATTTAGCACAAGCTGTGAGTCATATTTGATTTTGATAACGTCAGAATCAAGTCCCGGGCCAATTCGAGCCCTGCAATCAAAGCTTCATACTCTGCTTCATTAGTAGTTAAAGGGATCGTTCTGATGGCTTGCCTTAAGGTTTCTCCCGAAGGTGTGATTAAGTATATTTTGAGTCCGGACCCTTTTACGTTGGAAGCCCCATCCGTAAATAAGGTCCAAACCCCTGTTGTCGATTCCGACACCATTACTGCTTCCTTGGTTTCCAGAGGTAGTAGTCCCAAGCTAAAATCGGTCACGAAGTCAGCCAAGACTTTTGACTTAATTGTAGTCCTTTGTTTATACTCTATGTCGAATGCACTCATTTCAACGGCCCACTTGGCCAATCTACCTGAGATCTCGGGTTTATAGAGGATGTTCCGCAAAGGAAAAATAGTCACCACATCTATCGGATGGCATTGGAAGTAGGGCCTCAACTTCCAAGTGGCGACTACGAGAGCTAAGGCCAAAATTTTCAAATGTGAGTAGCTAGTTCCTGCTCCTGTTAAAAACTGCTAGAATAATAAATTAGAAATTGTGTACTTTCGTCCTCCCGGACTAAAATTTGCACTTACCGCAACTCTGAAACCGCGAGGTAGACTAGCAATGTTTCACCTTCTTTTAGTTTTGAGAGCAATGGAGGGGTTTATAAGTATTTCTTCAGGTCCCTCAAATCCTGTTGGCACTCCAGTGTCTATTCAAAATTATTTTTCTTTTTGAGTAGTGTGAAAAAGCGATGACATTTTTTCGACGACCTGGAAATGAACCTGCTCAAAGCTACTAACCTTTATGTGAGCCTTTAGACTTCCTTTACATTTGACAGGTGTATGATAGTAGCTGAACTTCCTGGATCCACTAGAACATGTATAATCTTAAAATCTAACACATTTAAAAAAATTACAAGAGCCTCATTCTGTGGTAACAGCAATCCGTCTGCACCCTCCTATGTGAAAGTGATATCGTCTTCTCGGAGTCTTTTACTATGAGTTATTGATACTTTCATCATTTTTGCTGCCGAAAAGGTAACCTCGTTAATCTCATCCCCCCCCCCCCCCCCCCCCCCCCCCCCCCGAAGATTATATTGATCGTTTGGCGTGTGGGTTCTTCTCCTGCTATAGAAGGTTCACGTTGTCTCTGTTGCGACCATAATGTTTCTTAGCTCGGTCACTCAAGAATTCTCTGAGGTGACCATTATTCAATAGTATTGCCACCTCTTCTCGGAAGTGTCAGCAGTCACCTGTCCGGTGACCGTTCTTCCCATGGTATTCACACCACAAGTTGGTATCCCTATGGATGGAATCGGATCTCATAGGTCTCGGGAATCGCGCCTCATTAATGTTTCTCATGGCTGACACCAGCTCTACCATACTGACATTGAAGTTATATTCCGATAACTTGGGATAAGAAGGATCCCGAGACCCCAATGTCTCTTTACCTTGGAGTGATCTATTGCTTCGCCCACGAGCAGTCCCTCTGTCAATGATGAACCTATTTGCTGCCCAAAAGTTTCTGCTACGGCTTTCGGTCCGCTCGTAAGGTAAAAACCGGCCCCTCAAAGTCCGTCAGTCCGCGTCATATTCATCCTTTGATTTTTCTCTGGTCTTCTCCTGTCTTTTGACCAATGATGTCGCACTGATCTGGCCGTCTTTGATCCTTATCTTTGACTCGCACCGGTTGCAGACATCTACCCAAGTTTTTTCTTAAAACTCAAGCAGGCTCTCCTTTAGCTTCCGGGAAGCGTCTGGACTTCTTGGATTCAATCCTTTGGTGAATGCTTCGGCTGCCCATTCATCCAGGACATCTGGGAGCAACATCCTTTCTTTCTGGAATCGGATAAGGAACTCCCGTAATAATTCAGATTCTCCATGTGCGATCCTGAATATGTCGGCTTTTCGGGCTTGTACTTTTCTAGCCTCAGCATGAGCCTTGATGAAAGAATATGTGAGTGTCTCAAAGGAATATATGGAATGCTCGGGTAATAATGAATACCACGTTAGATCTCCCCTCGTGAGAGTTTCTCCAAATTTCTTTAGCAACACATATTCAATTTCGTGAGGAGCTAAATCATTCCCTTTTACCGCCGTTGTGTAGGTGGTAATATGCTCCTGTGGATCAGAAGTCCAGTCACACTTTGGCATTTCAGGCATTTTGAACAGCTTCAAGATTAGTTCTGGTGTCGCACTCGTCTTGTACGACAATTGAGTATACTTCTTCTAATCGGGGCCTTTCAATACTGGTGGCACGTTCGGTAATTGGTCCATGCAGGCGTTTACTGTCACACCCCTTTTTTACCAACCTTCACTAGACCCTCTTCAAAATAATAAAAAGGTTTTGCAAAGGTCGAAAGGGTTTTCAATTAGAAAGTGACAAAATTGTGTTTAAAGGATTTTCAGAGTCGCCACCTGGCATTTGATTTCAGTGTGCCAGGTCACCATTTAAAAAAAAAAATAACAATTTCCTTTCAAAAACATGTTTGACTCTTAAATCAGTTTGCACCAGAGTTCTAGGTAAGGGGGTCCATTTGACTCGGGGAGAAGGTGTTAGGCATTCCCCGAGTCCCGTGAACTCACGGTTGCGTACTCGATCTAGTTGGATTTTTAAGAATACTCAAATTTAGGTGGAAACACACAAAGAGAGAAAATAAACACAGAAGAGGATCGAGGTCGTCCCCACCTAGTAGAAGAAAAATAAAAATAAAAATAAAAATCTTATTCTATGCTTCCTCAAATCGTTCCGTCTTTGGCCTTCATTTACATTCACTTAGGGGCATACCCCGGATAAAAATATATACAAAGTCTTCGGGGCATTCCCCCAATAATATAATTGACTAAAAGGACAATCGCTCGCCTCAACAGAAATTAAAACACGAATGTCCTAAAAGTTTGCCTACCCATGTATCGACGACCTAGCATGCTCCTAGCAATTATATATATATACATACATGCAAAGAATAAAGTAACAGATATTTAAACTCAAACCTCTTTTTAATCATTTTTTTGCGCCTAATCCCAATTTGATTTCAATTTCCTTTAGAATGAAACTTGATTTAAACATGAACCTCAAAGCCATAATCGTCAAAGAATTTAACGACACAATTTCATTTCGGAATCAAGAAAGTTCAGTTCCGAATATCACAGATTCAAACAAATTTGTCACTCAAATATCACATAGGACAAAATCAAAGAATCAAAGATAGGATAGGAATGGACCTTAAAAGCTTTGAATCGCAAAACTCATTAACTAAATGGGACCTTGACCGGATCTGAAACCACGAACGGAACCTCAGTTAAACTGAACGCACTCCTCGAACACGAATCAACAAAACTCAAACAAGCTAACATTTCATGGATTAATCTTAGAGGAAAGGAAAGCCAAATAAAAGCTGGAACAGCGAATTGGAATCCAACTAACGCAGTGAAGAGCAAAAATTAGCAGCATTTTTTCAATGGCAAAAATCCAACAGCCCAGTAGAGGAAAACCAGAAAAGAAGAAGAAGAAATTCGAACAAAAGCACTCGGTTTTGAGGTTTTCTTACTCTGTTTTGAGAGAAGGTAAACTCGCTTCTCGACCAGATCTGGAGTCCTCTACGGCCAGTCATGGTTGTTTTTCATGGAGGCTGCCGGATTTGGGCCGTTTCCGGCAATGTAACGGCAGCGAATGGAAGGAGATGGAGAGGTGAAGGAGGCTGTTGGTTCTCTTCGCTAGGTTCAGGTCGTAAGAGGGAGGGATCGGTGAAGAGAGGTGGAAAAGTGTCACGACCCAAATTCCCACTCAGGTCGTGATGGCGCCCAACACCGGAGTCAGGCAAGCCAACACTAGTTCACTACCGAAGTTACTTCACTTAGTTAGATATTTAAGTACTTGCCAAATTTTTAGTTAGGAAATCATTTAAAGAAAACAGTCAAGTGATGCAACTTGATTAAATGAAACTCAAAAGATCGTTTGCCAACATATACAGTATAGCAAATTACTAGGAAAACCCAACTACGTATGCCAAGACCTAGTGTCACAAGTCCACATGCGACTAGTGGAATATACAAAATAAATAAAATAATTGTATAACTGTCTGGAAGGGGGTAGACAGAAATATCCAAGGAAACAATAGAATTTGGCCTTTGATTTCCACTAATTAGATGTTAATATACCTAAGTTTTGGTGAATTAATCTAACATTTAAGTGGGAATTACTTACCTCTTAGTAGCTAGGCTGAATACCCACTTGAAAGCCCTCAAAATCGCCAATGGAGGAGAAGAAATGGTGGAAAATGGCCAAATCCCGTATTAAATGAGATCAGTGCCTTCAGCGATCTCTCACCCGCGAGCCAAAGGTCGCACCTGCGGAAGTAGCCTAGGAGGCCTGGGGCCGCACCTGCGGAGGAAGTCCCGCACCAGCGGGTCCGCGCCTGCGGAAGGAGGTCCGCACCTGCAGTTTGGACCAACTCCCCTGGGGGTCGCACCTGCGGAGCCTTGACCGCAGGGGCGGTCTCGCACCTGCGACCTGGGCAACCGCACCTGCGGTCACACCAGATCTGGTGCACCAGCAGCTGAAGCTGCTGAATTTTGGCTCCGTTTGGTGTTCGGAAGGCACCTGGGCCCACCCGAGCCCCCGTGCAATTATACCAATAAGTCCAAAATCATATTACGGACTCGCTCGAGCCTTAGGAACACCCAAAACAACGCTAAAACTCAAAATCACCCCTCAAAACCCCTAGAATCAAACTTAAGAATTTCTAAGTTCTTGAATTCGGTTTCAATGCGCCGAACCAGCCTATACTACTCGACACCAAATTTTGCAAGCAAGTCATAAATGACATAACAGAGCTATTCCCGGTCTCGAAATTCCGTTCGGACCTCGATAACACAAAAACACGTCCCAAACCAAATTATGAACTTAAGGAAACTCTATTTCGCTATTTGGCGTCGAAACGCTCCCGGGTCATCCAAATCCCATTCCGAACATACGCACAAGTCCGAAATCATCATACAAAGCTACTGGAATCGTCGAAACTCGATTCCAAGGTCGTTTACTCAAAATGTTGACCGAAGTCAAACTTGGCCAAAAAGGCCAACCTGAAGGAACTAAGTGTTCATATACTGCTCTAAATGCTTCTGAATCCCGAACCACCCGTCCCTGCAAGTCATAAATCACTATAAGCTGCTACGGAAAGTCTTATTTAGGGGAACGGGGTCCGAATACGCAAAACGACTGGTCGGATCGTTACAAAAAGGTGATGAGATCGGCTAGTGGTGGTCTTAGAGATTACGGCTAGCGGCTGCAGAGATGGGGGTAGGGTGTGAGCGAGTGGCATCTGGTTTTTTGGGGTGGAGGTGTTAGGGTGGTTGTTTGGCGGCGGCAGTGAGAGGGGGCAGGGCACGCGGCTGTTATGTGGTGCAGGGGGTTCTAGTGTTTGTGTTATAGTTTTTTTCAAGAAAAAGAAGAGTAGCGTGGGGTGGTTGGTGGGAGGTCCGACGGCTGTAGTGTTTTGGTGGCTGTCTGTCGGCGACGACAACATTTGGGAATGGGGCTGGCGGTAGATTGGGTTCTGTTAAGGGTTAGGTCTAGGTTCAAAAAGAAGATGAGGGGAGTATGTTTAGGTTTACATATTAGGGTAAGATAAAATATGGGCCTAGGTTTGAATTGGGCTCTAAATCTACAAAATTGAGCTAAGAAAAGGCGGACAATTTAATTTACTTCTAAAATACTTATAAGAAAATATAAAATAACTCTTAAATGATTTTAATAAAATATTATATTTATAATAAAACTAAAAATTAAAGTTGAAACTATTTTTGGTATTTTCAAAGATTATCTAAAATAAAATAGGTTCAAAAGTAATATATTCTTCTAAAAATACCTAATACGTGAATTAAATAGAGAAATATAGAACTATTTTTGTATTTTTCAATTTTTATGCTTAAAAAACTATAATTAAAATTAATAATAGAGTAAATCCTATAGAAATAAACTCAAAGTAATATTCTAAAAATACTAAAACTACTAAGGATAATTCTAATGCGCGGGTAAAAAATTACGTGCTTACAGCTGCCCCTCTTTGCTCGGAAACTCGAAGAGTTTTTTGAGAAAAGAACAATAAGAAACTTACTTGATTTATGACCCAACGCTTATTCAAAATGAAATAAAGATGGATAAGAGATTGTGACCGAGCCCTGGTATCTGAGCTGCCTACATATCCTTGGTTATAAAGGAATCAGGCCACATGTAGTTCAGAAGTGAGAAGAGCGATGGAGTATACCGAGGTGAAGAGTCGATTGAGTGCCGTCGAGGTTCCGGTCCGCGGTCCTGTTATTACATTAAACCAAAATCTAAATAACTAAGCAAGCCCATCAGCTATGAGTTACAAGATCCCTATCTACAAATCTATTGAAGCTTGATCTTAAATCTTGAATGGTTCTTCATGCAGACTTTTGATTTGATCCTTGATGCTTGCTAGCTACAGGTGCTGATTAATTCCTCCACGACTTCTTTGTATCAAGACCATACATGCAATGATGCAATGCTCGTAACTTCAACAATGTCTTGAGCAGTTCACATCTTTCATCTGTTTTTGCATTTGGATTGACTTCTTCTTATTCTTCTTTTTTTCATTATGGATTGAGACTTCTTCTTTTGGTCATCTCAGACTGTTGACTCGCATTCTTGAGACAAGCTTCTGCTACTATTATCTTGAATTGAATTCTGAAATGACTTCCCTCATTCTCCAGGTGGTCGCCTGCTACTGACTTGAATTTGAAATAATTCCAAAACAAATTGTCTCGTTCTTCAGGTGGGTGCCTGCAATCAAAACAACAAAACAAACAAAATGTTTTGCCCTAGCTTGCACTAGGAAGATTTGTGAGTTGTTAGCAAAACTGTAAATCACCTATGCTATTGATGCAATGATGAGAGTAAAATTAAAGACTCGACTAAGATGTGCGTCTCCTAGGGAGGAACTCAAACGACTCAAACTAGGAAGTGTGTCTCCTAGGGATGAAACTTGAATGAACCAAACTAGGAAGTGCGTCTCCTAGGGGTAAAATTTGAATGACTCAAACTAGGAAGTATGTCTCCTAGGGGGTGAAACTTGAATGAACCAAAATTAGGAAGTACGTCTCCTAGGGGTAAAACTTGAATGACTCAAATTAGGAAGTGCGTCTCCGAGGGGTGAAACTTGAATGAACCAAACTAGGAAGTGCGTCTCCTAGGGGTAAAACATGAATGACTCATACTAGGAAGTGCGTCTCCTAGGGGTGAAACTTGAATGAACCAAACTAGGAAGTGCGTCTCCAAGGGGTAAAACTTGAATGACTCAAACTAGGAAGTGCGTCTCATAGGGGTGAACTTGAATGAACCAAAAACTAGGAAGTGCGTATCCTAGGGGTGAAACTTGAATTAACCAAACTAGGAAGTGCGTCTCCTAGGGGTGAACTTGAATGAACCAAAAAATAGGAAGTGCGTCTCCTAGGGGTGAAACTTGAATTAACCAAACTAGGAAGTGCGTCTCCTAGGGGTGAACTTGAATGAACCAAAAAATAGGAAGTGCGTCTCCTAGGGGTGAAACTTGAATTAACCAAACTAGGAAGTGCGTCTCCTAGGGGTGAACTTGAATGAACCAAAAAATAGGAAGTGCGTCTCCTAGGGGTGAAACTTGAATTAACCAAACTAGGAAGTGCGTCTCCTAGGGGTGAACTTGAATGAACCAAAAAATAGGAAGTGCGTCTCCTAGGGGTGAAACTTGAATTAACCAAACTAGGAAGTGCGTCTCCTAGGGGTGAACTTGAATGAACCAAAACCTAGGAAGTGTGTCTCCTAGGGGTGGAACTTGAATTAACCAAACTAGGAAGTGAGTCTCCTAGGGGTGAACTTGAATGAAACAAAAACTAGAAAGTACGTCTCCTAGGGGTAAAATCGCAATTTAGGAAGTGTCCTAAACAAAATATAACTTGAAAGACCCAGATTAGGAAGTGCGTCTCCTAGGGGTGAACTTCAATGACTCAAACTAGGAAGTACGTCTCCTAGGAATGCACTTAAATGAACCAAAACTAGGAAGTGCGTCTCCTAGGGGTAAAATCTAAATTTAGGAAGTGCGTCTCCTAAACCAAAATATAACTTGAAAGACCCAGAATAGGAAGTGCGTCTCCTAGGAATGAACTTAAATGACCCAAAACTAGGAAGTGCATCTCCTAGGGGTAAATCTAAATTTAGGAAGTGCGTTTCTTAAAACAACAATATAATCTGAAAGACCCAGACTAGGAAGTGCGTCTCCTAGGAATGAACTTAAATGACCCAAAACTAGGAAGTGCATCTCCTAGGGGTAAATCTAAATTTAGGAAGTGCGTTTCTTAAAACAACAATATAATCTGAAAGACCCAGACTAGGAAGTGCGTCTCCTAGGGGTGAAAGTTCAATGACTCAAACTAGGAAGTGCGTCTCCTAGGAATGAACTTTAGTAAACTAGGAAGTGCGTCTCCTAACATAAATAACAACAAAGACTCAGACTAGGAAGCGCGTCTCCGATATATGAGACTGAGCTCGAGGAAAACTATAAACTAAGCTTGACTGAAGTAAAAACTGACCCTATTCTCCAGGCGGGACCCCTGAACTTAAGGAAAACTAAGACTAATATCGTAAGGAAACTAAAAACTGGCCCTATTCTCCAGGCGAGACTCCTGAACTCGAGGAAAACTATTGTTATTCAACTTAACAAAATTGAAAATTGACTCTATTCTCCAGGAGGGACCGCTGAACTTAGAGAAAGCTAAAATTAACAACCTGAAAACTGACCCTATTCTCCAGGCGGGACCCTTGAACTTAGAGAAAGTTAAAGATTAACAGTTTAAAAATTGAAAACTGACCCTACTCTCCAGGCGGGACTCCTGAACCCAAGGAAAGCCAAATATTCTTCTCAACTAGGGAAAATGCCTAGGAGGTGTGATCTTCTCAATAGACTTTGCATAAGCAGAATTGGCCGTTAAACCTAAAAAATTCAAGCTTTGATATGAACATAGCCTTCATCCCTGTTTCACACAAAGAAAACTTGTGAGTTTAAAACATGGTGGTTAGTTTGTGTCCTTGATTATGAGGGCGATTTCTCTTGCACTTGTCACGATCAACTTGGACTTCAACTTGGAAGGCAGTTCTTGTTATCAGTCGACCACTTTTTCGGAAAACCCTTATCACAAGAAATATTCCTGATTCGTTCAAGTCCAATACCTTATGCCCGATGCATGACACTCGTGTTCTAACATTCATCAAATCTTTGCATTTCACATCAATCCTAAAGAACATCTATTGTCACCAACTCAGTGCACACACTATTCTCATGCGTCTTATGCCAATTTGATGTGCTTGCCAGACATCGACTTCGTGTGATTAAAACGTTGGTAGCAGATTTTGAAGTCATTTCTCACTTGTTTTGACAAATATAGACTCAAAAGGGACTTAAACAAAACAAGAGGAACAAAATAATGGATAATAAACAAGACGAGATGGTATCTAACAAGAAAATAATTTTACCTAGGGAAAAGAACAAAGTAGAAACTAATCTAATTTGAAGGCCATCTCCACTGATCATGACATGCATTTTGGATTAAGCGGCCTAATCTTCAACTCTTGTTATGCCTCTAAGTTGTGAAACTGGTATTCAACGCTACAATCTTTAGTCGACTTGTAGTTCCCTGAAGGGTTTTCACCATCAAGCCTCTCTCATTCCAATCTTTTTCTCAACTCATCGTTGCCTTATGGTGCCCATGAGAGTTTTCACCAATAAGACTCTCTCATTTTATCATTTTCTCTCTTTGTGCTGAGAACAAGGTATTACCCATGATACATGAAGATCATACTTTCACCACACGCTTGATTCAGCATCCTTAATGATTGGTCGGAAGGTCTTTCTTTGGACCGTAATGTAGGCTTTTGGACATGGTTGGAAAGAAAGGGCGACATGAAGGCTCAAAATAATTTAAGATGAAAGGGTTCAAAATTACAACTTTTGGAATCAGATCTTCTGGCAAAAATTAAAACTTTTGCCCCAGTTTCTTGGAGTCTGGGGATTTTGTTTTGTATTATTTCTTTGATGGGACCGAACCTCTGAGTAAGGCTGTCTACGTATCCTTAAAAAGAATCAAGTCGAACGTAGTTCAAACACAAAGTTGGTTTTTTTGTTATTTTTCTTTTCCTTTTCCTTTTTTTCTTTTCTTTTCTTTTTCTTCTTTTTCTCTTTTCTTTTCTTTTGCTTCTTTATCTCTTTTTCTTTTTTCTTTTCTAGTTCCTAACTCTATTTCTGATTCCAAAAGAGGGGTATGAAACAAAACAAATTAGGGCTCAAAAGGGGTAGCAAAAGATAAAAGTGTTTGGGTAGCAGAATAAAATGCCATCGTCATACCAAACTTTAAAAATGCCAAGTACAAACATGCAATTGAAGATAAGCAAAGAAATCATACATAGTATCTATTGATGGTATCAACGCAAACAAAAAGTGCCAGTGGGCAATACCTTTGTCCCAATAAATGACCCTTGCCAACTCGAAGCAGACTTGACTCAACCTCATCTCCATGTGGAAGAATGCATTTCAGCACTGACTGATCTACCTCAACTACTTGAGAGACATTACCGTGTAGTATGATCTCATCAACCTCTTGATTTCCCAGACTAACTGCCTCATTTTCACTCAATTCAAGCTTCAGGTTATCTCAGAATGTGTGAATCTTTATTTGTTTCCTCAAATGCATCCTTTATCATATTCAAAACTATGTCATTGCTTCATGATTAGACTAACTTTTATAACCAGGCTGAGAATTATGCGTGCATGTCATGTCACTAGAGTCTGAATTAAAAGAACTATAAAAGGAATAGTGACCTAAACAAAAACTGACTAGAACTAACAGAAAATAGGAGATTGCATTAGACAGATGGTGAAAAGGGTTCGAACAAAACAAGCAAAATAGACATGGGTTACAACCCTAGAACAATCCTAGATAACACTAGACGAGTTACTACCACTAAACGAACTAGGCAAAATAAGAAGAAGGAGGGTTTGATCCACAAGGCAATATCCAAATTACAACCATGATATAACCCGGACAACAAAAATGAAAACAAAATAAACCACCAAAACTCTTCCCTAGCTAGCCAAGAAAGGAGTGTCTTTCCAATTACCAAGCTCGACATCTTAGCCACTTGGTTTCACATCAAAATTACTTGGGACTTTCACCAATTTCAATATCATTAACTTCAGTCAGCAAGTTCCCAAAAGGATTCTCATACTCCCTGTCACCACGTATCCTCCCCACAAAAGTGTGCATCATCATGTTCAGGTAAAGGATTTTTGCGCGATGTTCTGGGTGTCACTGTCCTGGATCACAATTATCCCTTCTTGAATCATTCTTTCTATTTCCCATTTCAAAGTATGACAATCTCCAATGCTATGCCCTTGGACATTAGAGTGGTACATGCATCGTACAGTAGGATCAAAACCTTTTGCATATGGGTCTGGAGTATAGCCAAAGAGAGGCTTAACCAGGCCAGACTATTTTAACATTTCAAACAAGCTTGTGTAGGATTCTTTGATTGGCGTGAAACTATTTCTTTGCCTTTGTTCCCCTCCATGCCCCTGTTTTCTAGGGTTATTGGGTGCTCAAAAATGTTGTGAAGGCAAGAGTGTATTATGCAGTGCTGGCGCTCACCATAAGGAGTGACCTAGTGGTTGGACAGATGACCAGATGTTGTTCGGAGGATAATACTGAGGTGGATTATGCTAGCGTCTTGGCGAGTGTACCACTCCAAAACTTCCCCACTCAGACTCTGACTGAAATACACTATCAATAAATCGTCCTTTCCACCAACACCTCTCATCTTACTGCAATAACCTCTCAAGTGGGCTACGGGATCCCCATGCCCGTCGTGCAAATCAAACTTTGGCATCTTAAACTCACCAGGAAGTTGGACGTCAGGACACAAGCACAAGTCTTTGTAAGACACGCTCACTTGACTCCTTATCCCTTGCATGTTTCTTAAAAACTTCTCTAAGATTTTCAACTTCCTGGATATCTCATCTTGCTCCACTATCTTAGCAGGTTTTTCAGTTTCACCAGGAGGCTCAAAATGAGGAGCGTAAGAGTACGGATCCGAGACCTTGAAAGTTGGTTCTGGAGCATAGTGTTGGGCATCAGGGACTTTGAACATAGTCTCGCTAGAGGATGGAGGAAGAATAGCTGGTAGAGGAGCTACAAAAACATGAGTGGTCAAAGGAGCGGGATATGAGGTGGTTTTGGGGGGTGGAGTGTGAAAGGGTTCTGGGGAGCTATCAGTAGCAGTGGGAATCCGAATTTGTGACTACGGTGGAATGGTAACAAGGCTTTCAGTGTAGTTAGTGGGAAATAATGGTGGAGGACACCCACTAATCCAGGCTTGTTATATTTCGGCCATCTGTCCTTTCAACCTTAGGACTTCTTCTTTCAACTCGGAATCTGATTCAACAATCTCCTTAGGCGGATCAACAACACCTGTGTCCAAGTCTTTGCCAGCCATGGATACCTTTCTCTTTGACCTTGTGTTGAACGGATGACACGCTAGAATGCCACAAACTAACCACCTTCTGTTATGATAACAATGAAAGTACCAAAGAGGAGCAAAACAAAGCCAACATGTTAGCGTTAGGGCATTTATCAGATAGAAATATCACATTACGTGCAATGCACCTAGCAACATTTAACGGTTCTAGAATGACTTCAAGGGTCACAAGGTCAATTAGCATCATCCCAATTTTGTTCATTTCAATCTTCTCTTTTCTTTCTTTTCTAGCACTTCTTGGCTTACTCATTTTCCTTCCTTTTTTATTTCTAATTATCACTATTTTCTTTCTCACACCTCTCACGTCCCACCAATTCATTCATTTTTTTAATAATGATTCGATCGAACCCTATATAGGTTGCCTATATATCATGTTCCACATGAATCAGACCAAGCGTAGTTCTGTAAAAGTAATGGAAAAAAATAAACTAGAAATAAAAATCTTTTTTGAATTTTTCATTTATAACTATTTTTTTGTTTTCAAATACAAATGAGAAGTACGATGAAAAAAGACTCGACAAACTCTTACACCACCTAAAAGACTGAAAACTACTATACAAGACAAGAAAGTAAAAGAAGACATGAAAACAGACTCAAAAATAAAAATAAAAATAAAATAAAAATGTCTTCTCAAACAACTCCGGAAAGTAACGGTCCTGGCTGGATGGTCCATACCTGAATGAGAAAAATAAGACCAAATAGAGTTGACTCAAGACACTATGCACAACCACGTCACCTTCTATTGGACACATGCAAGACATGATTGGGCTATTTTTATGCAAAATGGCTTACGTGGTCGAAAGCGGCTAAAAGTGCAAACTCAACAATATTGACCTCTAAGACATGGAAAATGCCTCACTACGGCTTATATGGATTCAAACTCCCAATAATCATGGCCCAAAATTATTTTGCAGAAATGACCTATTTTGCAAGCATGCCTTTATGTGCCATACCTGTATCTCTACATGTGTTCCTAGTTGCTTATTATCCTTGAAATTTACATGAGGATTTAGGAAGCTATGTGTAAGTTTAAGTGCATAAATCTTTGAATGCAAGAATAATCCATGATAAGTTCCTGAATTGCCTGATAAATTCTGTGTATGTCTACGAGCACCCGTGTCGTATGCATGATTCGCAAGCGGGGTAGCCCTATATTTATGTCAACCGCGTCGCATGATCGATTCGCGAGCGGGGTAATGGATTCAACTATGGTTCGTGCCGCTCGACCCTCGGCAGTGCACATTTATTTTCGCGTCGCTTCGGCCATACGCTTCGACATATTATGTTCTATGTATTTGACTGATAGTCTTGTTATTATTAAATAAATTACCCCACGTGTTAGGGGAAACTTGAGACTTTTCTGATATAATTGAGACTTTTGTGATAATTACTATGTGACTCATGAGAATAAATTATAGTTTTATATAATTGATAGCTTCGTGCCTTAGTGATTTTCATGACTACTCTTCTTGTCTAGATTTATGTAATCATATTATTGGTTACTGACCCTAGTAAGTATCACGTCTACTTCTCGTCACTACTTCTTCGAGTTTAGACGGGATATTCACTGGGTACATATTTGTTTATATGTACTCATGCTACACTTCTGTACTTAATTGTATAGGTTCTGAGGTTGTTGCACCTGGTCACCATTCAGGTGTTCGTCACTGAGAGAACTACCAGGATTTGACTACACGGTGAGCTGCTCTTCCTAGCATTTTCCCCAGTAGCACTGTGGAGTTTCCATTATTGTTGAATATCCTGTCTACCCTTCCAGACAGTTGTACATCTATTTTGTGTATTTTTGTATATTCCACTAGCCGCCTGTGGACTTGTGACACTAGATCTTGGCACACATAGTTGATTAACTAGTATTATTCTACTCTGTTTTATGCTGGCAGACATTTTTTTTTGTTACTTTAAATTACATTGCCACACTTCCTCACTTTCATTTAAGGACTACTTAATTAAAAACTGGATGAGTATTTAAACACCTCGTTCGTTTAAGTAATTTCGTTAGTAACTAGTGTTGGCTTGCCTGACTCCAGTGTTGGGCGCCATCACGACCTGAGTAGGAATTTGGGTCGTGACAACATGGTATCAGAGCTCTAGGTTCACGTAGGTCTCACAAGTCACATGCGAACCTAGTAGAGTCTTGCGGATGGATAAGAAGACGTCTGTATTTATCTTCGGGAGGCTACAGGGTGTTAGGAAAATCTCTCTTTATTCTTATTCTATCGTGTAGTCGATGGTCTTACTAAATCTCATTCTTCTACTCTCTCACAGATGGTGAGGACTCGCGCAACTGATATTCCAGGCCCTGGAGATGCCGTTACCCCCGTATTCTGAGGCCGTGGCATAGGCCGAGGGAGGGCACCAACCCGAGGTAGGGGACGAGGGCGTCCCAAAGTTACCCCATTAGCACCGCAGAAGATACTATCCCTGAGGAGCGGGGTGATGTGCCCCTAGCAGATCCAGATCCGATGGATTTCACGACAGCACCGGGCTTCCAGGAGGTCATGGGCCGTATGATGCGGTTCATGGATACTATGACGCAGGCTGGTTTATTTCCAGCGGATCCTGCTACATCTCATGCGGGAGGGGGAGTTCAGACCCCTACCACCCAAGCCGCAGGTCATGCAGCGGTGGTATATCAGACTCCGGGTACTCTGCCCGCGAGTGGAGCACAGCCAGCAGTAGCACCTGAGCTTAGACCAGCTGCGGACGGTGATCCCGAGAAGTTACTTGATAGATGGACTCGATTACACCCTCCTGTCTTCGGAGGTGAGAGGGGCGAGGATGCCCAGGACTTTATTGATAGGTGCAGGGACAGACTACACAACATGATGATTTTGGAGTCCCACAGAGTTGATTTCACTACTTTTCAGCTAGAGGGCAGGGCCCATAGATGGTGGCAGTCATTCATCCTGGGTAGGCCAGCAGGTTCCCTTCCTCTCTCATGGGAGAAGTTCACTCAGCTCTTCCTGGACAGGTATATTCCACCATCTGAGAGGGAAGAGCTGCGGTATCAGTTTGAGCAGCTGGAGCAGGGACAGATGACAGTGACATATTACGAGGCCAGGTTTTTAGAGTTGTCCCGTCATGCCCTCATGATTCTTCCTACGGATGCTGAGAGAGTGCGGGATTTGTAGCTGGGCTGCACTCAGGTATTAGGGCCAATATGGCCCGAGAGGTGGAGATGGGTACTTCTTATCAGCTTATGGTCGAGATAGCTCGCCGGATCGAGGGTTACCGATCGAGGGGCAGAGAGCAGGGTCAGCAGGATAAGAGGGCTAGATTTTTTGGAGATTTCGGAGGCGCCCCAGGCAGGGGCAGGGGCAGGGGTCAGTTCAGCAGAGGCCAGCCTAGCAGGCCTCTATACTCATCTCCTCCACTACCTCCCCGTGGTGTTCCAGTGAGGCCTTACTTCAGTGCTATGCCGGAAAGTTCTTACCGCCCACCAGCTAGTCAGGGTTCTCCCAGTCCTTACTTTAGTGCTATGCTAGAGGTTTCTCACCGTCCCCCAGCTATTAAGGGTTCTTCTTCTTTAGGGCAGTAGGCCATGCCTCCAGTGAGATGCTATGAGTGTGGGGATTCAGGCCATATGAGGAGGACTTGTCCCAGACTTCGGGGCAAGGCTGTTCAGTAGATTTATCAGCCTACATACTCAACACCGGCGCTCCATCCACCCAGAGGTGGAGGAGAGGCTGGTAGAGGTCCTCTCAGAGGTGGAGGCCAGTCGGGGAGAGCCCAGCTAGCTCCTATTCCATTCAGCGGAGGTTAGTCTTCAGGTACTCCAGCTAGATTCTATACTATTCCAGCCCGAGCAGATGCAGTGGCCTCAGACGCCGTGATCACAGGTACTATTTCAGTATGTGGTAGGGAGGCATCACTGCTATTTGATCCAGGATCTACTTATTCTTATGTGTCAGCTTTATTTGCTTGTTTGCTATATGTTCCTTGCGAGTCCTTGGATTCTCCTATATATGTGTCCACTCCTGTGGGCGATTCTGTGGTGGTAGACCAGGTCTATCAGTCTTGTGTGATCACCTTTTGTGGGTTCGAGACTAGAGCGGACCTTCTATTGCTCGACATGGTGGATTTCGAGATTATCCTGGGCATGGATTGGCTATCTCCTCATCATGCCATCTTGGATTTCCATGCCAAGACGGTTACTTTGGCCATGCCCGAGTTGCCTAGGCTGGAATGGAGAGGTTCCTCAGTTAGTGCGGCCTGTAGAGTTATTTCCTTCCTGAAGGCTCGACATATGGTCGAGAAGGGTTGTTTGGCATATCTTGCTTATGTGCGGGACACCACCGTCGAGCTTCCGACGATTGATCCAGTGCCAGTTGATCGAGAGTTTGCGGATGTCTTTCCTTCAGACCTTCCGGGCATGCCTCCGGATCGAGATATCAATTTTTGTATTGATGTAGCTCCAGGCACTCAGCCTATTTCTATTCCTCCTTACCGTATGGCTCCAAAGGAGTTGAAGGAGCAGCTTGAGGAGTTCTTGGCTAAGGGGTTTATCAGACCGAATGTGTCGCCGTGGGGTGCTCCAGTTCTATTTGTAAAGAAGAAAGATGGGTCTATGCGGATGTGTATCGATTACCGCCAGTTGAACAAGGTAACTATTAAGAACAAGTATCCATTACCGCGCAATGATGATTTGTTTGACCAGCTGCAGGGTACCAGGGTATTTTCTAAAATTGACTTGAGATCGGGGTATCATCAGCTGAAGATTCGGGCTTCGGATGTTCCGAAGACTGCTTTTCGTACGAGATATGGCCATTATGAGTTCCTAGTGATGTCCTTCGGCTTGACTAATGTCCTGTCAGCATTTATGGACTTGATGAACAGGGTGTTCAGGCCGTATATTGATTCCTTTGTCATTGTCTTCATTGATGACATTTTGATTTACTCACGTAGCATGGGAGAGCACGAGCATCATTAGAGAGTTGTGCTCCAGACCTTGCGAGAACAGAAACTATATGCTAAGTTCTCGAAGTGTGAGTTTTGGTTGGACTCCGTGGCATTCTTGGGGCATGTGGTATCTGGAGAGGGTATCAAGGTTGATCCTAAGAAGATTGAGGCAATTCAGAGTTGGCCACGTCCTACTTCAGCGACAGAGATCAGGAGTTTCTTGGGTCTAGCAGGCTACTACCGGCGATTTGTGGAGGGCTTTTCATCCATTGCATCCCCATTGAATAGATTGAATTAGAAGAACGCTCCATTTCGATGGTCTGACGAGTGTGAAGCAAGCTTTCAGAAGCTCAAGACTACATTGACTTCAGCACCAGTTCTAGTATTGCCTTCCGGTTCGGGGATGTATACGGTGTATTGCGACACTTCACGCGTTGGCTTGGGATGTGTATTGATGCAGGAAGGGAGAGTTATTGCTTATGATTCGCGCCAGCTGAAGGTTCATGAGAAGAATTACCCTGTACACGATTTGGAGTTGGCGCAAATTGTTCATGCTCTTAAGATTTGGAGGCATTACTTATATGGGGTGTCTTGTGAGGTTTATACAGACCACTGCAGCTTGCAGCACTTGTTCAAGCGGAGGGATCTTAATTTGAGGCAGCGCAGGTGGCTTGAGTTGCTAAAGGATTACGACATCACCATTCTCTATCATCCGGGCAAGGAAAATGTAGTAGCATATGCTTTGAGTAGGAAGGCGGAGAGTATGTGTAGCTTGGCCTATATTGTAGTAGAGGAGAGACCGCTAGCCCTGGACATTCAGTCCTTGGACAATCGCTTGGTGAGATTAGATCTTTCAGAGCCTCGTCGAGTTCTAGCTTATGTGGGTGCTCAGTCTTCATTATTGGGGGAGATTAAGGCTCGACAGTATGATGACTCGTGTTTGGCAGAACTACGGGAGACATTGGTTCAGGGTGGTGCCAAGGAGGTTACTATTGGCGAGGATGGTGTTCTGAGACTTCAGAATCGTTTGTGTGTTCCAAATGTTGATGGCCTGAGGTAGAGGATTCTTGAGGAGGCACAAAGTTCGCGGTATTCTGTTCATCCTGGTGCTACGAAGATGTATCGTGATTTGAAGCAGCATTTTTGGTGGAGGCGGATGAAGAGGGACATTGTGGAGTATGTGGCTAGGTGTCTTAATTGCCAGCATGTTAAATATGAGCACCAGAGGCCAGGGGGCCTACTTCAGCAGATGCCCATTCCTGAGTGGAAGTGGGAGCACATTACTATGGACTTCGTGGTTGGGTTGCCTCGGACGTTGCGGAAGGTTGACGCGGTTTGGGTTATTGTGGATAGATTGACCAAATCGACGCATTTCATCCCTGTGGCTACTACTTATACTTCCGAGAGGTTAGATCAAATCTATATTCGAGAGATAGTTCGGTTGCACGGTGTACCGATGACCATTATATCAGATCGAGGTCCTCAGTTCACCTCGCACTTCTGGAGGGCATTGCATAGAGAGATGGGTACTCAGATAGATCTCAGCACAACATTTCATCCACAGACTGATGGTCAGTCGGAGCGTACAGTTTAGATATTGGAGGACATGCTCAGAGCATGTGTGCTTGACTTTGGAGGCCAGTGGGACCAGTTCTTGCCCTTGGCCGAGTTTTCTTACAATAATAATTATCAATCCAGCATCGAGATGGCTCCATTTGAGGCTTTATATGTTCGGCGATGTCGTTCTCCTATCGGGTGGTTTGAGCCTGGTGAGGCTGAGTTATATGGTATCGACCTGGTGAGAGATGCTTTAGAGAAGGTAAAGTTAATTCAGGAGAGGCTCCACACAGCATAGTCCAGACAGAAGAGCTATGCGGATCAGAGGGCACGTGATGTGTCGTTTATGGAAGGAGATAAGGTTTTGCTGAAGGTTTCACCGATGAAGGGTATTATGAGATTCGGGAAGAAGGGCAAGGTGAGCCCGAGGTTCATAGGTCCTTTTGAGGTGTTGAGGCGAGTTGGAGATGTTGCTTATGAGCTTGCTCTACCTCCCAGCTTATCAGGAGTCCATCCGGTATTCCATGTATCCATGCTCCGGAGATACCACACCGACTTCTCTCACGTTGTTGATTTCAGTACTATTCAGTTGGATGAGAGGTTGGGCTACGAGGAGGATCCAGTTGCTATTATTGATAGGTAGGACCGCCAGTTGAGATCTAAGAGAATTTCTGCTGTAAAGGTCCAGTGGCCGGCCAGCCGGTCGAGGAGGCGACTTAGGAGTTCGAGGAGGACATGTGGAGAAGATATCCACACTTATTCAGCAATTCAGGTATGATTCTAGACCCGTTCGAGGACGAACATTTGTTTAAGAGGTGGAGAATGTAACGACCCGACCGGTCGTTTTGCGTATTCGGACCCCG
>ML249092.1:0-26637 GCA_005239495.1 Nicotiana undulata
TATCCGTACTGACGTCCTTTTATTTGTGGACACTGCATGTCGTGCTGCAGGTCCTGATAGATATTATGGGTATGTCGGGGCCCTGTTCCGGCAATGTTGAATTACTTATGCTCCTTTAGAGGCTCATAGACAGGTGTCAACTCATGTATAGTCTAATATGCCTTGTTGGATAATTTTTGTTGTATAGTCTTTCATGGCAGCGTTGTAGCTCGTACCTTTTATGTAGTTTCTTAGCAATCTTGTCATCCCATGTGATGTATGTCCATGATCCATATATACCATTTATATTGATCTCGTTATCCCATAAAGATAATAAGAAGGTTAGATAAAATGTACGTTGGTGCTCGGTAAGTATGGCCCGGGTGCTAGTCATGATCCACCAGTTTGGGTCGTGACAAATAGACTCACGGGCATGCTTGACACACAATGCATAGGTACTCGTCACCTTACCTATGCATTGAACATGATAAACACTTAGCACATAGCATACAATACCTATTCCCTCACCAAAGTTAGGCAAGACACTTACCTCGGGTCTAAAATATAGCAATCAAGTTTCTAACACCGCCTTTCCTTTTGAATCCAACTCCGGAACAAAAATATCTACGCATAATTAACTTAAGTGTATCAATAATAACTCAATAACACAATCCCATAGCCTAAATACACAATTCATATCATTCTTCCAAAATTTCCAAAATTTGACCCCGGGCCCACTTGGTCCAAACACGAGGCTCGGACCAAAACTCGATCACCCATACCCCCACGAGTTAGAATATATAATTTGTTTTAAAATTAGACCCCAAATTGGGGTTGAATTACCCAAAATTCCCAAAAACCTAACTCTACGCAAAACCCCTAATTTTCTACGTGATTTTAGGAATTTAGGCCTAGATTCTAGTGGTTAGGGACGAAAAATGGAAGGAGAATGGAGTTAGGATTGATTACCTCTGAGGATGTAGTGATGGAGATCTTCAAGAATGGCTAAGGGGCTGTGGAGAAGAAGGAGAGGGTGAAAAATATGAAGAATCCCGTAATGGGTCTGTTTTTGGGTATTAAAAATAGCTGGGAAGAATTACTCTATGCGTTCGCGAAACATGAGGTGCAATCGCATAGAGGCAGGTTCACTTAAGCTCTGCGATCGCAGAGGCCCTTGTGCGATCGCACATGGCAATTCAACCCAGCCCCAGGCCCCCCATGCTAACCTCTGTGCGTTCGCAACATCCCACCTGCGTTCGCACAGTACTAATCCTAGACCCTCCGCGATCGCGCCCATTGAGGTGCGTTCGCACTGAACATTTTGACCCTAGACCCCACAATTACTCTGTGCGACCGCATGGACTCTAGTGCAATCGCACTGAAGGAAATATCAGACACCAGAAACCAGTCCAAAACACCAGATTTTTACACTTTAATTCACCCCGTTAGCTACCCGAAACTCACCCGAGCCCTCGGGTCTCAAAACCAAAAACACACACGACTCCCAAAATATCCTACGGACTTATCTAAGCATTTGAATCACCAAGATATCATCAAAATCATCGAATTAAACCTCAAAACTCTTAGAATTTTCTTAAAACCTCACAAAGCTTAATTATTCCGATTTTGATCCGAAACACGTCATTTCAAGTCCGTTTTACACCAAATTTCACAGATAAGTCACATAATATATATTAAACATGTTCCGGGCTCCAGAACCATAATACGGGACCGGTAACACGATTTTCACATCAAAGTTCATTTTCAAAAACCTTCGTTATTTTCAGAAAAGAATTTTCTTTAAAAATTCATTTCTGGGGCTTGGGACCTCGGAATTCGATTCCGGGCATACGCCCATGTCCCATATTTTCCTACGGACCCTCCTGGACTGTCAAATCATGGGTCCAGGTCTGTTTACCAAAAATGTTGACCAAAGTCAACTTTATTCATTTAATTGTTACAAAAATTCCATTTTCATCACATTTTCACATAGAGCTTCCCGGCTACACGCCCAGGCTGCGCACACATATCAGGTGAGATTAACGGAGGCTTTCGGAGCCTCGGAACACATATTTAGCTTAATTTACTTAGGATGACCTTTTGGGTCGTCACAATCTCCACCTCTAAAACAAACGTTTTTCCTCGAACGGACATAGAAAAGTACCTGAGTCTGAGAAAATATGGGGATAACGACTCCTCATATCGGACTCGGACTCGGACTCCCAAGTAGCTGCCTCGGCAGGCTGACCTCTCCACTGAACACGAACCGAAGGATAACTCTTCGATCTCAACTGACGAACCTGCCAAGCTAATATAGTTACCGGCTCCTCCTCATAAGTCAAATCCTTGTCCAAATGGACACCGCTGAAGTCAAGAACATGAGAAGGATCTGGAATGTACCTCCAGAGCATAGATACATGAAACATTGGATGTACGGCTGATAAATGCGGTGGCAAGGCAAGTCTGTAGGCCACCTCTCCTACCTTGTCCAGAATCGCAAATGGACTAATGTACCTAGGGCTCAACTTGCCCTCCTTTCCGAACCTCATCACGCCCTTCATAAGCGACACTCAAAGGAACACCTGGTCTTCTACCATGAAAGCCAAATCTCGAACTCTACGATCTGCATAACTCTTTTGCCTGGATTGGGTTGTACGAAGCCTATCCTGAATAATCTTCACCTTATCCAAGGCATCCTGGACTAACTCAAAACCCAATAACCTAGCCTCTCCGGGATCAAACGATCCGACTAGAGACCGACATCGCCTACCATACAACGCCTCATTCGGAGCCATATGAACGCTCGACTGGTAACTGTTGTTGTAGGAAAACTCTGCTAAGGGAAATAACTAGTCCCATGAACCACCAAAATCAATAACGCATGCCCGCAACATATCCTCCAGAATCTGAACAGTACGCTCGGACTGTCCGTCCGTTTGAGGATGAAATGCTGTGCACAACTCAATCTGTGTGCACAACTCTCGCTGAAATACTCTCTAGAAGTGGGAGGTAAACTGACTACCTCGGTCTAATATAATAGATAAGGGCACACCATGCAATCTGACAATCTCTCTAATGTAGATCTTTGCCAACTTCTCCGCTGAATATGAAACTGACACAGGAATGAAATGTGCTGACTTGGTCAGCCTACCCACAACAACCCATACTGCATCAACCATCCTATGGGTCTGTGGGAGCCCAACTACAAAATCCATCGTGATACGCTTCCACTTCCACTCGGGAAGCTGAATCTGCTGCATCAATCCACCGGGTCTCTGGTGCTCGTACTTAACCTGCTGACAATTCAGACACTGAGCTACGTAAGCCACAATTCATTCTACGCCACCAATAATATTGTCGCAAGTCCTGGTACATCTTCGCGGTGCCCGGATGAATGGAATATCGGGAACTATGGGCCTCCTGCAATATCAACTCACGAATGCCATCAATATCGGGTACACAAATACGACCCTGCAATCTCAAAGTTCCCTCAGCATCGAATGTGACCTGCTTGGAACGTCCGTGCCGAACCATATCTATAATAATGCATAAGTAATGATCATCATACTGCCTGGCCTGAATATGATCATACAAGGAAGAATGGGCTACAGTATGGACCAACACACTGTCAGACTCAGAAACCTCTAATCTCACAAATCGGTTGGCTAAGGCCTAAACATCCAACGCAAGAGGTCAGTCCCCGAATAAGCTAGACTGCCCATGCTGGCTGACTTCCGGCTCAAAGCATCGGCCACCACATTGGCCTTCCCCGGATGGTAAAGAATGGTCATATCATAATCCTTCAGCAACTTTAACCATCTCCTCTGCCTCATGTTCAACTCCTTCTGTCTGAATAGATACTGCAAGCTCTTATGGTCCGTGAACACCTCACATGGCACTCCGTACAGATAGTGCCTCCAAATCTTCAAATCGTGAACAATAGCTGCAAGCTCCAAATCATGGACTGGATAGTTTTCTCATGAATCTTCAACTGACGAGAAGCATAGGCTATAACCTTCCCATCCTGCATCAACACTGCACCAAGCCCAACGCGCGAAGCATCACAATACACGGTATAAGGCCCTGTACCTGTGGGAAACACTAACACTGGTGTCGTGGTCAAGGTTGTCTTGAGCTTCTGAAAGCTCGCTTCACACTCCTCAGACCATCTGAACTGAACACTCTTCTGCGTCAACTTGTTCATAGGGGCTGCTACAGATGAAAACCCCTCCACAAACCGACGATAATAGCCTGCTAGGCCTAAGAAGCTCCGAATCTTTGTGGCTGAAGTGGGCCTAGGACAATCTCTAACTGCTGAAACCTTCTTCGAATCCACCTGAATGCCCTCTGTCGACACAACGTGGCCCAAGAATGCCATAAAACTCAACCAGAACTCACACTTAGAAAACTTGGAATACAACTTCCTATCCCTCAGAGTCTGGAGGACGACTCTAAGGTGATGCTCATGATCCTCTCGGCTGCGAGAGTATATCAAAATATCATCAATGAAAACAATAACGAACGAGTCCAAATAAGGCCTGAATACCTGGTTCATCAACTCCATAAAAGCAGCGGGGGCATTGGTCAACCCAAACGACATGACCAAAAACTCATAATGCCCATAACGAGTGCGAAAGGTCGTCTTAGGCACATCAGATGCCCTGATCCTCAGCTGGTGATAATCAGACCTCAAGTCTATCTTAGAGAATACCGTAGCACCCTGAAGCTGATCAAATAAGTCATCAATCCTCGGCAAAGGATACTTGTTCTTGATAGTAACCTTATTCAACTGCCGGTAGTCAATACACATCCTCATTGAGCCATCTTTCTTCTTCACGAACAATACTGGAGCACCCCAAGGAGAAACACTAGGCCTGATGAAGCCTTTATCCAACAAATCCTGTAATTGTTCCTTTAATTCCTTCAACTCTGGCAGAGCCATACGATACGGGGGAATAGAAATAGACTGGGTGCCCTCAGCTAACTCAATACAAAAGCCAATATCCCTGTCGGGCGGCATACCCAGCAGGTCAGCAGGGAATACCTTTGGAAACTCACGAAGCATGGGCACGGACTCTATAGAAGGAACCTCAGCACTCGAATCACGAACATAGGACAAATAGGCCAAACAACCCTTCTCTACCATGCGCCGAGCCTTCATATAAGAAATAACCCTACCAGAAGAATGACTAGGAGTCCCTCTCCACTCTAAACGAGGTACTCCTGGCAAGGCTAAGGTCACTGTCTTGGCATGACAATTCAAGATAGCATGATAGGGCGATAACCAATCCATCCCCAATATAACATTAAAGTCAACCATATCAAGAAGCAAAAGATCAACTTGAGTCTCCAGACCACCAATAACTACAACGCAAGCACGGTAGACTCGATCTACCACTATAGAATAACCCACCGGTGTAGACACAGGTACAAAAGTACTCAAGGAATAATGGGGCATACTCAAATAAGGGGCAAAATATAAAGACACATAGGAGAATGTAGAACCCGGATCAAATAACACCGAAGCCTCTCGGCTGCAAACTGAAACCGTACCTGTAATAACTGCGTCAGAAGCCTCAGCATCAAGACAAGCAAGAAAAGCATAACACCGGGACTGAGCCCCTCCAACCTGCACATCTCTAGGTCTACCTGCTACGGGCTGACCTCTGCCTCTCATGACCTGTGCTCCACCTCTATGAGCCTGATCACCACCTCTGGCACCTCGACCACCACCCCTAGCTGGCTGAGGGGATAAGGGTGCACTTGCTGCCAGAACCAAGGCACCGGAACCCTGATACTGGGGTCCATTCGAAGCTCGGGGGCAATATTTGGCAATGTGCCCGGGGCTACCACAACTATAACAAGATCTCTGTTACTGTGGCTGATGAATCGGGAACTGGCCCTGACGACCCTGATAACCACCCTGGTAACTCTGAAGTGGTTGTGCACTGATAGATGCTGGTGGTCACTAACATGAGCTGGCAGTGCACGGGGAGATACCTGAAGTGATGACTGAAAAGGTCGGGGTGGATGACCCCTACTGAAAGAATCCCTGCCTCCAGATGAGGCTCCACTGAATATACCAAAATGACGGGGCCTCTTGTCAGCCCCCTGACCACCTCCTTGTGACAAAATCATCTCAATCCTCTTGGCCACATCGGTTGCATCCTGGAACAAAATATCAGTCCTCGACTCCCTGGCCATCTGGAGTCGTATAGGTTGGGCTAATCCCTCAATGAACCTCCGAACTCTATCCCGATTAGTGGGGAGTATCATCAATGCATGCCTGGCTAGAGCGATGCACCTGGTCTCGTACTGAGTAACAGACATAGATCCCTGCTGGAGGCGCTCAAACTGCCTCCTAAGATCCTCTCGCTGAGTAATGGGAAGGAACTTCCCCAAAAATACCTCTGTGAACTGATTCCAAGTCAAAGGTGCAGACCCAACTGGTCTGGCTAAGCAGTAGTCCCTCCACCAAGTCTTGGTTGCGCCAGATAGTCGAAAAGTAGCGAAGTCAACTTCATTTGACTCCACTATACCCATGTTCCAAAGAACCTCATGACAGTTGTCCAAGTAATCCTGTGGATCCTCTGACGGTGCACCAGTAAAAGAGGTAGTGAACAACTTGGTGAACCGATCTAGTCTCTATAGAGCATCCGCTGACATAGCTGCACCCTCGGCTGGCGGTGCCACAATACCCGGCTGAGCTACTCCAACTCTCTGAGGTGCTGGAGTCTGAAACTGAGTGGCAACCTACTCTGGGGTATGAATAACAGGAGTCTAGGTCCCTCCCCCAGCCTGAGAACCAAGTCGTGCAGTAGGAAGAAGACCGTCCTGAGCCACACTCTGCATAAGCCCCACCAAGCGGACTAGGGCGTCCTGAAGCGCTGGGGTAGCAATGAACCCCTCTGGGACCTGCGCTGGTCCAACTGGAACTGCCGAAACTGGGACCTCCTCGTCATACTCGACCTGAGGGTCCTCCACTGGGGTTGTTGCTCTAGGCTGAGCCCGGCCCCGGCCTCGGCCTCTAGCACAGCCTCGTCCTCGACCTCGACCCCTCGTAGGAGCTGTAGCAGGAGTGTCGGGCTGCTGAGCGGAACCGAGGGAGGCACGCGTCCTCGCCATCTGCGAGTGAATAGAATAGAAGCTCGATCAGTACTCAGAATATATATCGCACAAAAGAGATGAAGAAATGTGGAGTTATCCTAACTTTGCAGCCTCTGGGGGATAAATACAGACGTCTCCGTACCAATCCCTCAGACTCTACCAAGTTGTCTGTGAGTTGTAAGACCTAAGCAACCTAGAGCTATGATACCAACTTGTCACGACCCAAAATCCCACCCTTCAGGACGTGATTGCGTCTAACGTTGAACCCGCTAGACAAGCCAACGTGCACAAATAATCCAACTTTTGTAACCCAATTCGACAATAGCAAAGAAAATACCTTTAAAAATCTTATCAGAAATAACGAAACACTTTATAATTTTAACAGCGGAAATGTAATAGAAATTCAAAAATGCAAAGTGAAATGGTAAAATACATAACGTCGCATAAGCCCAAAACCGGGTGTGTCACAACTCACGAACTGTCTAAACAGAGTGCTAAATACATAGTCTGGAAAAAAAATACATCATTGTCTTGAAACTAGGGAAAAAGATAAGACAATAAGGAATCCAAAGGCAGGAGAGACACCAAGGCCCACGAACGCCAGCGGGTATACCTTGAAGCTCTGGGTGGACTGAAGGTGACTCCCTCAATGCGGTCCACTAGGTCCGGATGCGGGATCTGCACAACATTAAGAAGTGCAGTGTAGCATCAGTACAACCGACCTCATGTACTAAGTAAGTGCCGAGCCTAACCTCGGCCGAAGTAGTGACGAGGCTAGACTTGACAATAACGATAACCTGTCCTATTCTACAGCAGGTAACAGGGACAAAACAAGGCAAGAAATAAGCAGACAAGTAAGGGATACGGGAGCAGTAAGGGGGGAACAAGTGAGATGAAGTAGTTTAAATTGAAATATAGGAGTAAACAATAAAGGCTTTAACACAGTTGCTAATGAAATAAATATAAATGCCAGAAATGCAATAATGGCACGACATCACTCTTCGTGCTTTTACTATCGTCCTTACTATGCAAAATATGATGTAATCAATGTGAATCATGGCACGACATTAACCTTAATGCTTTCAATCAATGTAAATCATGGCACGACATCACCCTTCGTGCTTTTACTCTCTTCCTCACTATGCAATGTACAATGTAAGGCAGTATAAATCATGGCACGACATTAACCTTCGTGCTTATAATCAATATAAATCATAGCACGACATCGCCCTTCGTGCTTTACTTTCTCTCTCTCACTATGCAATGTAATCAAATATCATGGCACGACATCAATCTTCGTGCTTTACACTCTTCCTCACCAAACAATGACAGATATAATGGTAAGGAATACAGCATAGTGGAAATACAGTTCAATATCACCCGGCAAGGGAAAAACATCAATCAATTTCACAACAAGTGCCCGGCAAGGGTCTCAACTATAACCAATCATTTCAAATATATCCTTAACAGTTGGGTTTTCAATCAAACCAATACATCATAGGTTCATCAACCAAGATTTCCAACAATAACGGCTTCCAAGTAGAGACAAGTTCATAATATAACGAACATGGAAGTAATAACAAGATTTTTATCAAAAATAGACTCACGGGCATGCTTGACACACAATGCATAGGTACTCGTCACCTTACCTATGCATTGAACATGATAAACACTTAGCACATAGCATACAATACCTATTCCCTCACCAAAGTTAGGCAAGACACTTACCTCGGGTCCAAAATATAGCAATCAACCCTCTAACACCGCCTTTCCTTTTGAATTCAACTCCGGAACAACAATATCTAGGCATAATTAACTTAAGTATATCAATAATAACTCAATAACACAATCCCATAGCCTAAATACACAATTCCTATCATTCTTCCAAAATTTCCAAAATTCGACCCCGGGCCCGCTTGGTCCAAACACGAGGCTCGGACCAAAACTCGATCACCCATACCCCCACGAGTTAGAATATATAATTTGTTTTGAAATTCGACCCCAAATTGGGGTTGAATTACCCAAAATTCCCAAAAACCTAACTCTACCCAAAACCCCTAATTTTCTACTTGATTTTAGGAATTTAGGCCTAGATTCTAGTGGTTAGGGACGAAAATGGAAGGAGAATGGAGTTAGGATTGATTACCTCTGAGGATGTAGTGATGGAGCTCTTCAAGAATGGCTAAGGGGTTGTGGAGAAGAAGGAGAGGGTGAAAAATATGAAGAATCCCGTAATGGGTCTGTTTTTGGGTATTAAAAATAGCTGGGAAGAATTGCTCTATGCGTTCGCGGAACATGAGGTGCGACTCCCAAAATATCCTACGGACTTATCCAAGCATTTAAATCACCAAGATATCATCAAAATCATCGAATTAAACCTCAAAACTCTTAGAATTTTCTTAAAACTTCACAAAGCTTGATTATTTCGATTTTGATCCGAAATATGTCATTTCAAGTCCGGTTTACACCAAATTTTACATATAAGTCACATAACATATATTAAACCTGTTACGGACTTCGGAACCATAATACGGGCCCGGTAACACGGTTTTCACATCAAATTTCATTTTCAAAAACCTTTGTTATTTTCAGAAAACAATTTTCTTTAAAAATTCATTTCTCGAGCTTGGGACCTCGGAATTCGATTCCGGGCATATGCCCAAGTCCCATATTTTCCTAAGGACCCTCCGGGACCGTCAAATCATGGGTCCGGGTCCGTTTACCAAAAATGTTGACCAAAGTCAACTTTATTCATTTAATTGTTACAAAAATTCCATTTTCATCAAATTTTCACATAAAAGCTTCCCGGCTACACGCCCAAGCTGCGCACGTATATCGAGGTGAGATTAACGGAGGCTTTAAAAGTCTCAAAACACAGATTTAGCTGAATTTACTTAGGATGACCGTTTGGGTCGTCACAGCTGCAAGTGTTTCTTCTTCTTCTGACCCCCATATAACATCGGCCTGCTGAACGGTCTGCTCCAGATGTGGTATTGGCTGCTCCAATGGGTAATAAGGACCGCGCCAGGGTGGTGATTATTTCTTGAACTCTTCCCAAGAATATTTGTATCCTAGCCTGAAAGTGGTGCCATGGCGTCTGGGTAAGGTGGTCATTTGTGGAGTTTTGTGGCCCGGGGACGAGTAGTGGAGTATTTCTTAGAGTGTGGCAAGCATTGTATTGTGGTGGAAGAGTTTGATTCTTTGGTGGAGTGGTGTGGTGATGAGTTGCGGGGTGATTCTGTTTGTGTGGGGTGTTTTGAGGAGGTATGGGATTTTGGGTGTTAGGATGGTTGACATCTGGCACACTGAGTGTGAAGGATAAGTTTGCCAAATTCCGGACCTACTCAAGCTCCCCTTGGAGCTTTACCAAACTTTGTTCTAGCTGTGACATAGCCTCGTTCTGAACTTGAATACCCTAGCCGTCAGCGGCCTCTACCCGTTCAAATGGTGTTGTGTTGCTCAAATCTTCCATTTTTCCTTTGCCTTTACTTTTGCCTTTGGGAGGACTAGGAGGAGGAGAGGGTGGTGGGCCCTTGGATCTTTTGTAGTATGATGATGATGCCAGAGTGCACGAACCAACCTTTGGGGAGGGGGAATAATAAAAGGAAAGAAACAAAAACAAAAGGTAGCCAAGTCAGTGAGGATTATGAAAAAGTATTGTGATATTTAAACACATAGTGCAGGAATATAAAGCGTGTCCTAATTTGGGGAACCTCGTTATGCCCGAGGTAGGCCTAGCGACAAATTAATTTGGAGAACTTAAATGCCAAAATGCCTCATTTCATTAATGTAAAAATAGACGAATCCAAAACGACACTAAAATAATAAGCAAGAAATAAAGTCACTAATGGCCATTGGCCTTATTACATCGATAAAGAAAAAAAGGAAATCCTATCCTACTTGGTCCCAGATGAACCTTCCCCAGATTCGGAATCCTTGATTCCATCGAACAGGTTCCCCAGCTCGCGATGTCCTAGCAGTAGGTATGCTCTGGCCAGATGTCCACCTTCATTCCCCTCAGCCTTTTGACAGTCTTCAACTCTCTTGATGATCTTACCCTCTAGCTAGACTATGTCTCGCTCCAAGTATTCCAGCTTCCAGTTGGAACGGATGACCATGTCTTTCCATTCCTCAATCAATCTCTTATTGGTTTCGTGTATCTCACAATGCTCGTTCTCGCATTCACGGATCCTCTTGTGTAGCTGATTATACTTGTCATGAGCCTCGGCCCTCTCATCTATGATTATGTGGCCTCGGCTAAACCCTGGCCTAATTAAACCATCCCAGCTGTCTTCTAGCCAACCTCAGTAGAAAGGTGCACAACCTGCGTGATATCTGTCTGGTTCGATCTTGTCCTTTTCCATTAGGATCTTACAGTGCCACATGTGTTGGGCTTGGCACTTGTGAGGAATATCATCATCTTGAAAGTCGGCTCGAAAATGGCTCATCTTGTCGACCCTTGGTATAATTTGCTTTCTGCCTGCTTGTCTCATAACTCGGAGAGGAACGTAAGGATATATTCCTCTTAGCTCGATTAGAACCAAGTGCGGTGCATCCCTAGACCTGAAAATGAATTCACGTGTTGGAAACCACTCGAACATCCACTGTACCTGCTCCTCAGTAAGATTATCAAAGAACTCTACCCATTCCTTGGCAGTTTCGGGTTGAGCAAACCGGTCGGGAATGTATGTCATTCGCTTTGGGTGATGGAAAGCGATGTGATCGTTCCATTCCCTTCGCAAAAATTCTTGTTGGTAATGACCCTTTTGGAGATTCTCTAAGAGCCAGAGTTGTAGTAACAGATTGCAGCTTTCGAAGTGCTTAGATCCTCTTTGACAGTGTTCTAAGGCTCGATAAATGTCCGAGATGATCATAGGGACGATGCTGAAAGTCTGCCTGCCAATTCCCTGCATCAAAGTCTTAGTTACCATAGCTAACCTAGTGTGGATCCTTTCTTTCTTTGTTGGAAACACGATCAACCCCAGGAAGCATACAATGAAGAAAAATACCCTATGGGAATATGTCCCAAAGATGTGATGGTGAATTCGTCATGGTAAGTATGGTATGAATTGATGTGGTCGTACCTTTCATAAAAGTATTCGAAAGGGATGTACGACTTCTTCAGACATTCTAACTCTGCATTCTTCTTTAGACTCATCATTTTCAAGAAACCTTTGCTTGTGTGGTTTTCAAGAACTAACAACCCAGGGGTTTCCCAGACTAACCCCGCCAGTCCTCCCATTTCCTCTAGCAACAATGTCATCTCAATGTGCCCAAAATGAAAGACGCTCTTTCGCTATCCCAGAATAAGGTGGCAGCCTCGATTAACATGTTGTTGGGTTGAATGTCTAGGAGAGACGGTAGGCTACCCAGGTATTTCTTGACAAGTGTCTTATCACTAGAGTGAAGACCTTCCCACCAGTTCAAGAGATTTGGGTGAATATTTCTAACCATGCCGAATCTAGGGACTTCGTGCCTCATATTTCTGCAAGATAAATATGATTAGGCCCTTACCCCCACCAGACAAGTGCACAGAACGTGATGATGTCTGTTGGGATTATGAAAACCCGGTGGACTTTGGACAAGGTTGTCTTAAAGGTTATTATGTGGAGAACACATTAACCTAGCTAGGTTTGACCATGATGCATGCAACAGTATAACGGAGTAAGGTTCCTATGGGGTGTTAGATTGGTACCCTTGAGCGGACAACTCAAGGGGGAAGGCACGGAAATGTCGACTGCACAAGATTACCTAAACATGCATCAGTAGTTAAACTAGGTGTTGCCTAAACATGTTGTTCTAGGTGTTGCAAATGAAACACAAGATTATTGGCAATTTTTTAGAAATAGAGTAAACTGTTTTATGACTTTTTCATGCATCAGTAGTTAAACCAGGTGTGATTGAGCGAGTATGAATGAGATCCTAAGACCTGATATCTAATATGCACACATAGAGATGCAAAGTGATTTGTATGCAGAATTTCCTAGGCAGGATTTCTAAATGCATAATAGTTACAGCATTAGGCATGGTTTCAGAATATGTGAAGGTGACAGTTTGTTTTAGCGTTGTTTATCCTAGAACATGATTTATAAGTGCATATCATGGTTATAGCATGATGAGACATGATTTCGTGAATAATGATTCATATTAATGTATATTTATCCTAACACCGGATTTCTAAGTGATATAACAGTAATATCAAAATGATATGCGGAAATAGTATTCCTAAGAAACATGATATCTAATGCATGATTTGCACACATTGGTCCTAAACATGAGTTCTATTGCGCAAATAGGAAATGTAAACCTAAGAACATGATTTCTACCCTTAGGCATGCATAGATGTCATTCCCTTTTCACTATCCATCCCCAATAGTTGTTTACAATAAATTAGTACAGACCATCGCATGAATTACATAAATGAAAAAGAAAATAAGAAGTTACACTATAGGGAGCCTACTAATAGGCCCAGATCTCCAGAATTCTCAGTGCCAACAATGTTTCACAGCCTTTCATCTAATACGGGTGTGTCAGAGTTCCCTAAGGACCTCAAGGGATCCCAGGCAGTGCTCACACCCAGATTTTCATAACCATAATGAGTAAGTGCAGTGTGGAAAGGCCAGCTCTAATGCATTAGAGTTCAGAGGGATGTCATAGGGATTCCAAAGCAGTCACACATTAGAGGGGCAGAACCTAGGTTTCTAAGAGTATAGTACGAGTGCTTGACATAGTTTTGAAAAGATTGAGTTGGAAAACAGTTTCTGGAAATAGACTTGTTTGAGATAGGTTTTGCAGAACAATAGAAGAGTTTACTTGTGAAAACAGTTCGAAAAAGGGGTAAGGTAATCAGAACAACAACATACCAACCTCAGAACAACACACATAGAACAAGGAACTTAAGACAAGTTCAGCATCCACAAACAGGGAGATGAGGGATTGGGGACAAATATAAAGCATATAGGCAAGCACACATAGTTACACATAAGTTTAGAATCAAAGAAGTCTTAAGGGGTTTTTGGGTACATCATGTATTTCATGACTACAAAGAAGCTAAGCAGCACATAGTACAGATTATGGTATGCCAGGAATAAAAGAAAACAACATGCAAAAGGGGTGACACTTAGTAAACATGTTGAGTCTACGAGAGGGGATACATTGAGCATCATGCTAGTAAAGTAGACATACTAATTGCAGGTTGAACAACAGAACCATAAGTAAAAGCAAATTAGAAACAGGATGAATTGAAGTACTAAAAGAAACATATTGTTTTTTAAACATAAACTTAAATTAGGACATACTAGTTAGGAGATAGCAAGCACGGAATGAAGAGTAAGAGGGTATAATAATCAACCTTGGCTTGCAGTCGGCTGATAATAGCAAGTAACCAGAAAAAGAACAAAAGAGAGAATATTTGTGTGCAAGAGAGTTTTTTGAACAGTGTGTGTTCGTCTTGTGCTAATGAGAGAGTAGGATACTTATAGTTTTTGAAATAGGAAGAAATAAGGTAAGAGTCCATAGTCAAGCAGTAATGAAGGAATCAGAATCAGTCAACACAAAATTAGTTTAAGTGCTTCCCCTAATTAAGGGGTTACATTTCAAACGGTACTAAACATGTAATCAATAAGGTAATTTCAGCATAGTAAAAGTAAGAGACATGTGATCAATAAGGAAAGATACCATATGAGGCACATAAGGAAATAAATCTCAGTATACTAAAAGTATAAGGCATGTAATAGAGGCTAAGTTCAGAATATTCCAATTAAGGAAGGACTTTAGGAATCAGTTTAACAGCCTGGTTCAACCATAGAAATTCATAGATTCAAAAATAGCAAATAACACGGATTTGGGAGAAATTAACACAAATTAGGCAAAATCAGAAACCCTAATCACACAAAATTAGGGATTCACATAGGACATAGAAAATAATTAAAGGACTCGGCAGAATAAACATGGTATAATCGACAGAACAAGAGTCAAAACCCTAATAATCACAGTAGCAAGAATCTTGTAGCAAAATAGTAATCATTAGAGGGACTAATAGAACAAGCACAATATAAGCGGAAAAACAAAGAATCAATAGGTCTAATAAGCAAAAAATAGGGTGAAATCATAGAGACTTGAGAGGTTCATGAAAATCAAGCACACATATAGGTTTAACAAACGTATCATCAAAGACACACTTAGAATCTAGGATTAAAACTGAAAACTTAGGGTTTTAGCAAAATGAATCAGACCAAAAGGGAATAAGGTTTAAATAATGGTAAACATGATACAAATCATACGATAATGCTAGAAATCAGAAAGGAAAAGTTGTTTTGAAAAGGGTTTAGGAACCCTAGTTTGAAAAATGAAGAACCGTTTAAGGAAAAAGGAAAATCTTTGGGAAAACATCAAAGGAACCCTAAACATGTACAAATCTAAGAATCGAGAGTTTAGTAGTTAGGGTTTCAAAGAGAGAACCCAGAGAGAAGGAGGAAAACTCAAAAGTCACTGGTTTTAACCGGAAAATGGTAAGATCTTACTCGGACGGCCATGGATGGCCGAAAGAATGGCATGAGAGATCATAGGAGGTGAGTGAACCGCCTCTGGTTCTCTTGAAGACCTCGGAGCAGTGATACACGATTAAGGAGGGAGCCATGAGGCTAGGGTGGTAAAACCACCATGGATTTCGGCAAGGCGACGACCAGAAAATGGGGAAGATAGGTTTAGCAGAGGGAGCGTTTAGTGAGAGATGAGAGAGTTGAGACGGCAGAAGGGTGAGGGGGAAATGAGAAGGGGGAAAGGGTAGTCATAGGGTTAATTTTAGGAAGGGGTCATTTGGACCGTTGATCAATTTTGATCAACAGTCAGGATTAAATCCGGATTAGGCCGGGTAGTTTTAGGAATTGGGCTTGGGGTCTGTTAGGTTATTTAATTGGGTTAGAAATTAGGCTAATTTAGGCTATAATTGAAATAAAGGGTGGCTAGTTAATAAATACCCCATTAAATTAACTAAAATAATTTATAAAATAGCTGATAATTTCAAGAAATGAAATTCATGATTAGAAAATAAAATTAAAATGATTACTTAGTATTTAAAAATACAAATGATTAATTTCTGGGTAAAAATAGTAGAAATTCACATGATTGGGCTATAATTAATAAGTTACTGCAGTTATAGCCAAAAGGTGCAAATTTGGCTAATTGTGAAATAATTTGGTCTTAGTAGGACCCTAAATAATAAATAAAATGCCTTTGAAATCATTTGTAATGCAATTTTTTAATTAGTTATTGGAAATAAAAATGCTTAATAAAATATAGAAAATTATAGAAAAATATCAACAGCTATGAAAGCATGATTTTGAAGGTATATATGCAAATTAAAAATATTTTAAGGAAAAATTGGGTATCAACAGTCGTGTTGTCTAGGGCAATGCACTAGCATTCCCGGGATGTGATTTGTTCTTCTCGTATGTTGAATATCCCCCATGGTGTTGGAATTTAGTTACTTGGTATAGGCTGGAGGGGATGGCTCTCATGGAATATATCCACGGTCGTTCCACTATGGCATTGTATGCGGTGGCTTGAACCAAGATGTGGAATGTCGTCTCTAGAGTCACGCCGCCAGCCGAGGCAGGGAGTGTAATTTCCCCTGACGTCCACTCAAGTGCCATTACTAAAACCAGTTAGCGTGATGAAGCGGCACTATATTGTCCTCGAGTCTCATTTGTGTATGGATAATGCACGGTCCACTTCCATCGTTCACCATGATACGTTTAACGTCAGTGTCCAAAATGCATAAATTTGTGACGAGGGCATCATTATGAGGGAAATTCAAATCTTCGGTGTCTGACTCATCGAAGATGATACTTTCTTCGAGTTCGTCATACCGTTCGCGGGTGATAGACCGTTTGAGCTTGTGAGTGGAAGTGAACTTCACGCCGTTGATGGAGGCGTCATTGCTACCGCCAATGATCATTTTGATAGTACGAGCTAGTGGTGGCCGCTTCGGTAGGCCTTGGGGTTCACGTCCTCTGGTGAAGTTATTTCTCACATTGTCGCTTAGTAGCTCTTTGAGGTGCCCCTGCCGCAACATGTTTACGACTTCTTGTCTGAGGGTGATGCAATCTTCTATTTTATGCCCACGTTCCTGGTGGAACTCACAGAGGGCGTCAGACATTCTGTTGCTCGGGTTGGACCTCATCTTTAGAGGCCATTTTACCTTTTTTTAGAGCTTCTCAAGGGCATAGACTATTTCTGTAGGCGACACACAAAAATTGTGAGTAGATAATAAGGGGGAATACCTCTCTCGTTTCGGTGAGTTCCAGTCCTTGGCCTAGACGGGCCTTCTTCATAGCGGAGGGAAGGTGTGGCGGGCGCCCTGGCGTATGGATGGTGTCGTTCCCTGTTGGTTTGCTAAACCACACTGTCTCTTCGTTCCTTCTTGGGCTCGTCTTGTACCGAGATGAGCCGATGAGTCGGTCCGTTGAGGTTTTCTTCATCTGCTCGAAATTCGGCACAATAAGCATTATGGATCTCGTCCCAAGTGGTTGTAGGATATTTCTTTAATCGGCTCAACAATTTTCTAGTTTCTCTTAAACCATTCCTACTCAGCTCATTCTGGAAAGCTGCGATCACCATCTCCTCGGACACGTTCGGCAGATTTATCCTTACCTTGTTGAACTGGGTGACGAAGTCTCTCTTCCAAGGATTGCTTGTCAACCAATATGTTGTTTACTCTCACTTCAGCCTTCTTGGCTCCAGCATGCGCGACTACAAACTTGTCGGCCATTTCCTCGAAAGATTCTATGGAATGGGCTGGTAACTGTGAATGCCATTTTAGTGCCCCTCCCGTAAGGATTTCGCCAAACTTCTTTAGAAAAATCGAGGATACTTGTTCCTTAGAAATATCGTTGCCTTTCACAGCAGTGACGTAATGGGTCACATGATCTTCGGGATCGCTTGTTCCGTCGTATATCCTGAGGTAGGGTGGCATTTAAAAGTTCTTTAATATGGCATGCGGGGCTGTTTCGTCACTGTATGGCTGCGTTACGAACCTGTCGGCGTCCTTTTTTACAGCAACTTAGGGGAGCTCGGTATCTTTTCGACTCGTTCCTGGTGTTCTTTCATCTGGTCTCAGAGTGCTTTGTTTTCATTCTCCATTTCCTCCATCCTCTTTAGAACGACAGCGAGGGCGTTGTCACTTGCACTTTTAGTAATATTGTGAGTTATACCTGTTGTCGGAAGGTTTGGTCGGTTGCATTGTTCGTCTGTTTGTTGTATCGTGCATGCTCTCGCGGTTTCTGTAGTCGTGCCTTCAGTGGGTCCGTTGAGCACGCTCACCAGCGTAACGGTCAACCATGCCTCGAGGAGCTTCTTCACAATATATGGTTTCCCTTCTTCTGTGGATGTGAAGTTCCTTTTCCGTTGGGTTTTGTTATACTACAATTGAGGGGGAGGAGACCTCTCGTGCCCAGGGAAGGCAGCGGGCGTCACGTCTTCGCCTAGGGTTTCACAGCTCTCGTTGATAGCATTCATGAGGTTGCTAGGGAGATCACCCGTTACCTTCGTCTGCTCTCCTTGGTTACCCACCATGTAGGTTTTGTATGTACAAAGAAAGAAATAGATCTTGGGATTTGTGAGGTTAGTGACTTGCGTTAGGTGTAGATCTAAATGAAACAAAAAAATTAACTAAGAAATTCCCACAGACTGTGCCAAATTGTTTGACCAAAAATATAGATCATGGTTCAACTAATTAAATTTATACGAATGAGGGTTAATCTTGGTTAATATAGTATCCTAAAAATGAAAGTCTTGGCAGTGTGACAAATAACACGTAGATCTATTCCAAAAGCTATGACGGTGTACTATAATTAATATTTAAGAAGCCAAACATAAGTAATATAGCATTAAATAGTGATGAATAACAATAAATGACATTTATGCAAATAGAACGAATGAGTCACCTTAGAAAGGATGAAATCAATGGATGTTTTTTCTGACAATGATGAATGATGGACATACCTTTGAATATCAGAGTTATTCTTGGATCCAGTGGAAAAGTGTGGACAAGAATCTTAGTGAAAATGTTATGTTTGTAGGCTTGTAATAAGATCAGATTCTCTCTTTAAAGTCAAAGTATATTTTACAAATGAATGTCTCATGTCCCCTATCATTGTGTCTCTTTCTATTTATAGGGAACATGTTCCTAAAAACCCTAATAGTACAAGTCCAAAGAATATCCACTAGAATATTTTCTTTAGTGTCCTATCTTAAAACTAGACATTATAACTCTCTCAAGGGTATTCGGCCTCGGCCTCGATCTTTGACGACTCCTCGACTTCAGCTCTTGCTGGTTCTTCGACCACGACCTTCGTTGTTTCTTAGATCACTTCGACACGTGACGGCCTCGGAATGTTTTACTAATGCTATTTTGACTTAAAGTATTGTAGAGGTAGATTTCGATCCACAGCTATTTTAAAGGCACATTCAACATATTCCATTTCCAAATCAGGCTGCAACTATACAAAGTCATTCCCGTCAGCCACAAATAATCTACCAGAAGAATCCTAAAACAAATGATAGGTAGATAACTAAAATTTACTAGGAGAGACATGATTGACTGCATTAATTTCTAAATTTATATCATCCCTCGAATTTAAAATACCTAAAGAAGCATGAGTCATGCATATCATCTAGAGCAAACTCAAACAAGCCATACGAGTGAAATTTCAGTAAGAAACGAGGCTCAAATTATAAGGAGAGAAAGAAATTCATTGAAATTGGTGTCTGAGAGCATAGCTCTGGAGTTATTCATGCATTCTTACCTAGTTTTGAGCCTGCAGAGGAATGACAAAGATATTGAAAGTCTTTTTATTAATCCCTTAGGAATGTAATGGAAAGGAATGGCTTTGTTTCTCTTCAAACGCTAGAGTGTTTGGTACCTAAGAGTTTGGTTTGTCGTACAGTAAAAAAAATCAGCAAATTACATATTTGAAGGAGAAGTTTTAGCTTTAGTTCTACGAGAAAATTTGTACATAATCATCCTAGCAATCTTATAGAACCAAAAAGCACTACAAGTTGTCCGATAGACATGACCTGGAAAATTATATTGAATAAAAATTAATTACCTTAATGACTAATGAGGATTGGATTATCAGCAGAGTAAAAAAGGTTAGTGTTGGATCAAGAAGCTGAATGGTTTTGAAGATTGACAAAGGAACTCAAAGTTGAACCAGGTCCATCACTGGAGACATAGACACATGCAGAGTTAAGGGCATGTGAGGTGCACAAGCAGGAGATAAACCAAATATGTGATCTAAAGAGATATCTCCTGATCGAAAAGGTTGCAAATTGATAAGGAGATGGACTCCTTATTTAATATGAACAGAATCAAGATAAGGGAGGATTTAGGGAGTTGAGATCAACTAAAACTCTTCCACCAAGGAAGAGTAGAATCCTCATTCTAGTGAATCTCTTTGTCTACTAATCCTATATCTTATTGTACAGGTACGCACAAACGCAGAAGCAAAACAAGAATTGAGAGCAAAATTACCAAAGCAATTTTGCAAGCAGTTCGTGTGAGAATTAAGTGTGCGACTCTGAAGCTACTTAAACCAGCTAGAAGAACCAGTTCCATCTGTTGTCTTTTAGTCTAGTTTATTCGTAGTAGATGATCACAACTCGTACCTTTCAGCTTTATCTAGAACCAATTGTAATAGGTACTGAGTGTTCAAGTTATAGCTAACTTGAAGTTTATCGCAAATAGCTAGAGGCTAGTTTGTCACAAAGGGATTAGAGGTAGTCCTTAGGTTTACAAAAGAGTTTATTTTGTAAATGTTGTTTGGCTCAGTGATTTAGTGAAGAGTTTGGGAAAATCCTACTGGGAAGTAGGTCGTGGTTTTTTCACCTTTTGAGCCAGGTGTTTTCCACGTAAAATTATTGTGTTCTTTAATTTCTGCATTTATTATTCCGCAAACTGTAGAAGTTGGAACACATAGAAAAACCTGATCCTTCTATAATTAGTGCACGCGAAAATTGGACACCACACAAATCAGCCCTCTTGTGTGGTATTGACGTTTAGAATATCAGTTAAATATGGCCCCCTATCATCCTAGCACTGCTGAAAATAACTGCAAATAATACCTGCAAAAGAGATCAATTAACATCAGAATTATTAACATCATATAAAACAAAATCAATGACATAATTTAGTTCCCTTTAAAGTGGAAAGAAAATAAATTAGAACTCAAAAGGCTAACATCAGCAGTAAGATTAAGGTCAGTGTCATTGTATCCAAGCTCTTTGAGAATCTCCCTCAAATGTAGGAAAGGACTGGAAAACTCTGTCAACAATAATGTTGCTATAATTTCTGAACCACACTGCATATCACAAACAATTCTTAGTTACAAGGAAGATTTTCCTAATATGTATACTGTCCGTCCACATTTTTTTTACACTAGTTGTGAATTTATCGTGTTGTAACATATAACTTGCTTTATTTTCATGAAATTATGGGTGTGTTTGGTATAACGTAATCTTTTTTACGGAAAATATTTTCCCATTTTCTACTGTTTGGTTGCACAAAATAGTTTGGAAAATATTTTTCTAAGATATCACATTTTCCCGAAATTGGAGGAAAATGACTTCCCTAGAAAAAGTTAGGAAAACGTTTTCTAAAAACTCCACATACTCTCACATTTAACCCCAACCCACTCCCCCTTGTCTTGCCTACCTCCCCCCTCTTCAAAAAGGTTTTTTTTTTTTTTTTTTCAGATTTCAGTTTTTTTCTTTTCCGTCACCGCCCACCCCTCCCCCACTCAGCGGCAAAAAATATTTTTTTAAAATATTTTCAGTGCTAGTTTTTTCATTTTTTTAATATTATCAAATTTATGGGTTAGGAAGGTTGTTGGTTCGAAAGTTTATGGTTTCATGTTTATTGTATCTAAATTATTTATGAATAGTCTTGAGAAGTTATTTTCCTTAATTTGCGTACCAAACACCGAAAATGAGTAAGATTACTACTTGTTTTCCATGAAAACAAGAAAATATTTTCCACGGAAAAAATATTTCGTTATACCAAACACACCCTATATAGTTGTTTACCTCGAAAATGGTGTTAACAATTATATTGTAAAAATTGCGCGGGGCGCCCTATTTGGTCACCCACATTTAACCTATATCCATATTTTTAAAATTATTTAACATATACCTTAATTTTTACAACTTCAGGCGTTGCCTTCCTGATACCTGCGCAAAACTTCAGCTTATTTAGTGCTGAAGTTTTTACAAATGAACTAAATAACTTCAGCATCTTCTGCTGAAGTTTTTGAAAAAGCTTTATTGCAAAACTAATGAATCCAGCACAAAACTTCAGCTTATCTAGTGCTGAAGTTTTTACACATGAACTAAATAACTTCAGCATCTTCTGCTGAAATTTTTGAAAAAGCTTTATTGCAAAACTAATGAATCCAGCACAAAATTTCAGCTTATCTAGTGCTGAAATTTTTACAAATGAACTTAATAACTTCAGCATCTTCTGCTGAAGTTTTTGAAAACGAACTAAATAACTTCAGCATCCTCTGCTGAAGTTTTTGAAAACGAACTAAATAACTTCAGCATCTTCTGCTGAAGTTTTTGAAAAAGCTTTATGACAAAACTAATTAATCCAGGACAAAACTTCAACTTATTTAGTGAAGTTTTTACAAATGAACTAAATAACTTCAGCACTTCTGCTAAAGTTTTTGAAAACGCCTAGAATGCTGAAGTTGTGTGATTGCCTTTTTTATGCGAAAAGTGGGTACGCTTGCAATTTGTTTTGCAAAGCGGGTATAAGTTAAAACGTGATAAAAAAGCGGGTATAGATGCAAAAGCCCCAATTATATTTGATTTGTGGTTCTAAAAATATGTGATTTATTCTAATACTAGTTAATAATCAAGAAATAATGAGTGTAAGTAAGAAGAATGTGATAGCCAAACCAATGTTGTCACTAGGTTGGGGCCCTCGAACTTAGTAACCTCGGGGGTCTCGAGGTCAGACTTTAGCAGTAAATAAATGAAGAACAATAAAGCTGAGGAATAATATTGAGCACGTTAAACGAGAAAAACATAATAGAATGTTCTATTGCAGTGAATTGTGTTTTTACAAATGATTGGGGTCCCCATTATATAGGAGGGGAAAACCCTAACATGATACATTTCTAATAATAAAAAAGAATATTATTGGTACAACTGTATAATGGCCTAGTACTGTCACGACTCGAAATCCCACCTTCAGGCCATGACTGCGACTAATGGTGAACCTGCTAGACAAGCCAACGTGAGCAGTCAAACTAACATGATAACACCCAATTAAATAAATTAACCCAAAAATAGTTTACGATTTAGCAGCGAAAATAAATAAAAATAGAACTAAATGTTTTAAACAAATACAATACGTTGGAACAATCCCCGAAACTGGAGTCACTAACTCACGAACTTACTAAAAGATTACTATAACCAAGGGCTGAACAATAACTGTATACCACTGTCTTTGAAAATAAATGAAAAAGACAGGAAGGAGGAAAAAGGGATAGAGGAGACGTCAAGGCCCACCAACGTCTGCGGGTCTACCTTGATATCTCCGAGGTGGACTAAAGGATACTCCCTCTAACGATGTCCACTGGGTCTGGCTGCGGGATCTACACAACATAAAGAAGTGCAGGTGTAGCATCAGTACAACCGACCCCATGTACTGAGTAAGTGCCGAGCCTAACCTCGGCTGAAGTAGTGACGAGGCTAGACTTAGCAACGATGTACACCTGTCCTATTCTACAACATATAACACAGATAGCAACGCAAGCAATAAGCAGACAAATTAGGGAAACGGGAGCTGTTAAAGGGATCACAAGCAAGATATGACAGTATATTGATCCTAAGAAAGCAGATAAGAAGCAGTTTAACAGAAAATACTAAGTAAAGACAAGTACAAATGCCAGGAATGCAAATGATGGCACGACATCACCCTTCGTGCTTTTACTCTCTTCCTCACTATGAAAAACATGGTATAATCAATGTAAATCATGGCACGGCATTAACCTTCGTGCTTATGATCAATGTAAACATGGCACGACATTAATCTTCGTGCTTCACGTTCTCTTTCACTATGCAATGTATGATATAATCAATGTAAACATGGCACGACATTAACCTTCGTGCTTCACTTTCTCTTTCACTATGCAATGTATGATATATTCAATGTAAACTTGGCACGACATCACCCTTCGTGCATTACACTCTTCCTCACCAAAGCAAATGACACATATCAATGGAAAGGAATGCAACATAGTGGAAATACAGTTCGATATCACCCGGCAAGGGGAAATCATCAGTTAATAAATCAACAAATGCCCGGCAAGGGTCTCAGCTATAACCAATCACCTCAATCGCATACTCTACACTTGGATTATCATCCGTATCAACACTTCTCAAGCTCAACAACCAATGCTTTCAATCAAGAATAAATTACCAGGTAAAGACAATCTCTTGATATGCTAAATTTTGGAAGAAATACTGCAATTTCTATCAAAATAGACTCACGGGCATGCTTGACACACATTGCATAGGTACTCGTCACCTATGCAATGAACATGATAATCACTTCGCACATAGCAATTAATACCTATTCCCTCACCAAAGTTAGGCAAGAAACTTACCTCGGTCCATAGTATAGCAATCAACCCTCTAAGACCGCCTTTCCTTTTGAATTCAACTCCGGAACCACAATATCTAGGCATAATTAACTTAAGTATATCAATAATAACTCAATAACACCATCCCATAGCCTAAATACTCAATTTCTAGCATTCTTCCAAAAATACCAAAAATTGACCCCGGGCCCACGTGGTCTAAACTCGAGGTTCGGACCAAAACCCGTTCACCCATTACCCCACGAGTTAAAATATATGATTTGTTTCAAGATCCGACCCCAAATTGAGGTTGAATCACCCAATTTTCCCAAAAACCTAATTCTACCCAAAACCCCTAATTTCTACTTGATTTTATGATTTTTGGCCTAGATTTCTAATGATTATGAAAGGAAAGTGGAAGAAATAGAAGTTGAAATCACTTACCCAAAGGTTCATTGAAGGGTCCTAGCTTGGGGGTCGACAATGGAGGTTGGAGGAGAAGGAGAAGGCTGAAAATATCAAAATCCCGTATGGAGTGTTCTGTTTTGATTAAAGATATAGTTGGGCGATTTTGTTCATCGCGATCGCGGAGCTGGAGTTGCGATCGCGGAGGGTTTGTTTCTCAAGCACTCCGATAGCGACTGGAATGATGCGATTGCGAAGAAGGACCTGGGATTCCCCCACAGTGCGATCGCACAGACCAAGGACCCCACGCTACGCGATTGCGGACTGGACCTTGCGATCGCGAAGAGTACTTGGCCACCCCACCCCCCCAGCTCTAACAATACAGTGCGATCGCGGACACACTATTGTGATCGCGAAAGGCTACTGGTCCCCCACCTCTCCTATCTCTATGCGATCGCGACATTACTTATGCGATCGCATAGAGTATTTCACCAGACACCAGAAACTGAAGAAAAATCAGATTTTTCTAACATTTTTATACCCCGTTAGCTACTCGAAACTCACCCGAGCCCTCGGGTCTCAAAATCCAAAACACTCACAACTCCCAAAACATCCTATGGACTTATTCAAGCTTTTAAATCACCAAAATATCATCAAAAACACGGAATTAAACCTCAAAACTCTTAGAAATTTCTTAAAACTTCATAAAGCTTAACTTATCCGATTTCAATCCGAATCACGTCATTTCAAGTCCGTTTTACACCAAATTTCACATATAAGTCACATAACATATAATAAACTTGTTCCGGGCTTCGAAACCATAATATGGGCCTGGTAACACGGTTTTTACATAATAATTCATTTTCAAAATCCTTTATTATTTTTAGAAAATAATTTTCTTTAAAAAATTATTTCTCGGGCTTGGGACCTCGGAATTCACTTTCGGGCATACGCCTAAGTCTCATATTTTCCTACAGACCCTCCGGGACCATTACATCACGGGTCCGGGTCCGTTTACTGAAAATGTTGACCAAAGTCAACTTTATTCAATTATTCAATTCAAAGTTCCATTGTTTTATCAAATTTTTCACATAGAGGCTTCCCGGCTACATGCCCGGGCTGCGCACACATATCGAGGTGAGATTAACGAAGGCTTTTGGGGCCTCGGAACACAGATTTAGCTAGAATTACTTAGGGTGATCTTTTGGGTCATCACAATCTCCACCTCTAAAACAAACGTTCATCCTCGAACGGACATAGAAAAGTAACTGAGTCTGAGAAAAGATAGGGGTACCGACTCCTCATGTCGGACTCGGACTCCCAGGTAGCTGCCTCGGCAGGCTGACCTCTCCACTGAATACAGACCGAAGGATAACTCTTCGACCTCAACTGGCGAACCTGCCTATCTAATATAGCTACCGGCTCCTCCTTATAAGTCAGATCCTTGTCCAACTGGACACCGCTGAAGTCTAGAACATGAGATGGATCTGCAATATACCTC
>ML249092.1:28453-45087 GCA_005239495.1 Nicotiana undulata
GGATAGTTCTTCTCATGAATCTTCAACTGGCGAGATGCGTAGGCTATAACCTTGCCTTCCTGCATCAATACCGCACCAAGTCCTACCAGCGAAGCATCACAATACACGGAATAAGAACCTAAACCTGAGGGTAATACCAACACTGGTGTTGTGGTCAATGCTGTCTTGAGCTTATGAAAGCTCGCTTCGCACTCCTCAGACCATATGAACTGAACACTCTTCTGCGTCAACTTGGTCATAGGGGCTGCTATAGATGAAAACCCCTCCACAAACCGGCGACAATAGCCTGCGAGCCCTAAGAAGCTCCGAATCTCTGTGGCTGAAGTGGGCTTAGGCCAACCTCTAACTGCCGAAACTTTCTTCGGATCTACCTGGATGCCCTCTGCCGATACCACGTGGCCCAAGAATGCCACAGAACTCAGACAGAACTCACACTTAGAAAACTTGGCATACAACTATCTATCCCACAGAGTCTGGAGGACGACTCTAAGATGCTGCTCATGCTCCTCTCGGCTGCGAGAGTATATCAAAATATCATCAACGAAAACAATAACAAACGAGTCCAAATAAGGCCTGAATACCCGATTCATCAACTCCATAAAAGCAGCGGGGGCATTAGTCAACCCAAACGACATGACCAAAAACTCATAATGCCCATAACGAGTGCGAAAAGCCGTCTTGGGCACATCAGATGCCCTAATCCTCAGCTGATGATAACCAGACCTCAAGTCTATCTTAGAGAACACCGTAGCACCCTGAAGCTGATCAAATAAGTCATCAATCCTCGGCAAAGGATACTTGTTCTTGATAGTAACCTTATTCAACTGCCGGTAGTCAATACACATCCTCATTGAGCCGTCTTTCTTCTTCACGAACAACACTGGAGCACCCCAAGGAGAAACACTAGGCCTAATGAAGCCTTTATCCAACAAATCCTGCAATTGTTCCTTTAATTCCTTCAACTCTGGCGGAGCCATACGATACGGGGGAATAGAAATGGGCTGAGTGCCCTCAGCTAACTCAATACAAAAATCAATATCCCTGTCGGGTGGCATACCCGGCAGGTCAGCAGGGAATACCTCTGGAAACTCGCGAACCACGGGCACGGACTCGATAGAAGGAACCTCAGCACTAGAATCACGAACATAGGCCAAATAGGCCAAACAACCCTTTTCGACCATGCGCCGAGCCTTTATATAAGAAACAACTCTACCAGAGGAATGACTAGGAGTCCCTCTCCACTCTAAACGAGGTACTCCATGCAAAGCTAAGGTCACTGTCTTGGCATGACAGTCCAAGATAGCATGATAGGGAGATAACCAGTCCATCCCCAATATGACATCAAAGTCAACCATATCAAGAAGCAAAAGATCAACCTGAGTCTCCAGACCACCCATAACTATTGCGCAAGAACGGTAGACTCGATCTACCATTATAGAATCACCCACCGGTGTAGACACATGTACAACAGTACTTAAAGAATCACAAGGCATACTCAAATAAGGGGCAAAATATGAAGACACATAGGAGAATGTAGAACCCGAATCAAATAACACCGAAGCCTCTCGGCCGCAAACTGAAACCGTACCTGTGATAACTGCATCGGAGGCCTCAGCCTCGGGTCTGGTAGGAATAGCATAACAACGGGGCGGAGCCCCTCCAGTCTGAACATCCTGACCTCCATCCCTCGTGGCCTGTGCTCCACCTCTAAGAACCTGATCCCCTCCTCTGGCACCACGGCCACCACCCCTAGCTGGCTGAGAGGGTAGGGGTGTGCTTGCTACGGGAACTATAGCACGGGGCCCCGATACTGAGGACCACTAGAGACTCGGGGACAATATCTGACAATGTGCCCCGGCATACCACAATTATGACAAGATCTCTGCTGCTGCGGCTGAGGGCTCGGGAACTGGCCCTGACGACCCTGATATCCTCCCGGAAAGCTCTGGAGCGGCTGAGCGCTAATAGGTGCTGGCGGTGTACGAGGAGATATCTGAAGCACGGTCTGATAGAGCCTGGGAGGATGACCTCTGCCAAAGGGGTCTCTGCCTCCAGATGAGGCTCCACTGAATCTCCCAAAGTTAGGGGGTCTCTTGTCAGCTCCCCCAGCTACCGGTGCTGCTAAACCAGACTGAACTAATCCGGCTGGCTGAGGTGCTAGAGTCTGAAACTGCTGAGTTAGCTGCTCTGGCGTACGGGTGGCAGGAGTCTGGGTCCCTCCCCCAGCCTGAGAGACGGCTGGTGCAGTAGGAAGAAGTCCCGCCTGTATTATACTCTCCATAAGTCCTACCAGACAGACGAGAGCGTCCTGAAGTACTGGGGTAGCTATGAACCCCTCTAGGACCTGTGCTGGTCCAACTGGGACTGCCGGAACTGGGACCTCCTCGTCGGACTCGACCAGAGGGTCCTCCACTGGGGCTGCTGCTCTGGGCTGAGCCTTGCCCCGGACTCGACCTCTAGCACGGCCTCGTCCTCGACCTTGACCGCTCGTAGGAGTTGTAGCAGGAGTGTTGGACTGCTGAGCGGAACCAAGGGAAGCACGCGTCCTCGCCATCTGCGAGAGAGTAGGATAGAAACTCAATTAGTATACAGAATATACTACGCACGACAGAGTATGAAGAGAAGAGGAGTATGCTAACTTAGCAGCCTCTGGGGGATAAATACAGATGTCTCCGTACCGATCCCTCAGACTCTACCAAGGTTGTCCGTGAGATGTGAGACATAAGAAACCTAGAGCTCTGATGCCAACTTGTCACGACCCGAAATCCCACCATCGGGCCATGAATGCGACTAACGGTGAACCCGCTAGACAAGCCAACGTTAGCAGTCAAACTAACATGATAACACCCAATTAACAGAATTAACCCAAAAATAGTTTACGATTTAGCAGCGGAAATAAATAAAAATAGAACTAAATGTTTTAAACAAATACAATACGTTGGAACAATCCCCGAATCTGGAGTCACTAACTCACGAACTTACTAAAAGATTACTACAACCAAGGGCTGAACAATAACTGTATACCACTGTCTTTGAAAATAAATGAAAAAGACAGGAAGGAGGAAAAAAGGATAGAGGAGACGTCAAGGCCCACGAACGTCTGCGGGTCTACCTTGCAATCTCCGAGGTGGACTGAAGGATACTCCCTCTAACGATGTCCACTGGGTCCGGCTGCGGGATCTGCACAACATAAAGAAGTGCAGGTGTAGCATCAGTACAACCGACCCCATGTACTGAGTAAGTGCCGAGCCTAACCTCGGCCGAAGTAGTGACGAGGCTAGACTTAGCAAAAATGTACACCTGTCCTATTCTACAACATATAACACAGATAACAACGCAAGAAATAAGCAGACAAATTAGGGAAACGGGAGCAGTTAAAGGGATCACAAGCGAGATATGACAGTATATTGATCCTAAGAAAGCAGATAAGAAGCAGTTTAACAGAAAATACTAAGTAAAGACAAGTACAAATGCCAGGAATGTAAATGATGGCATGGCATCACCCTTCGTGCTTTTACTCTCTTCCTCACTATGAAAAACATGGTATAATCAATGTAAATCATGGCACGACATTAACCTTCGTGCTTATAATAAATGTAAACATGGCACGGCATTAACCTTCGTGCTTCACTTTCTCTTTCACTATGCAATGTATGATATAATCAATGTAAACATGGAACGGCATTAACCTTCGTGCTTATGATCAATGTAAACATGGCACGACATTAACCTTCGTGCTTCACTTTCTCTTTCACTATGCAATGTATGATATAATCAATGTAAACTTGGCACGGCATCACCCTTCGTGCACTACACTCTTCCTCACCAAAGCAAATGACAAATATCAATGGAAAGGAATGCAACATAGTGGAAATACAGTTCGATATCACCCGGCAAGGGGAAATCATCAATTAATAACTCAACAAATGCCCGGCAAGGGTCTCAGCTATAACCAATCACCTCAATCACATACTCTACACTTGGATTATCATCTGTATCAACACTTCTCAAGCTCAACAACCAATGCTTTCAATCAAGAATAAATTACCAGGTAAAGACAATCTCATGATATGCTAAACATGGAAGAAATACTGCAATTTCTATCAAAATAGACTCACGGGCATGCTTAACACACATTGCATAGGTACTCGTCACCTCAGCAATGAACATGATAATCACTTCGCACATAGCAATTAATACCTATTCCCTCACCAAAGTTAGGCAAGACACTTACCTCGGGCCAAAGTATAGCAATCAACCCTCTAAGACCGTCTTTCCTTTTGAATTCAACTCCGGAACCACAATATCTAGGCATAATTAACTTAAGTATATCAATAATAACTCAATAACACCATCCCATAGCCTAAATACTCAATTTCTAGCATTCTTCCAAAAATACCAAAATTTGACCCCGGGCCCACGTGGTCTAAACTCGAGGTTCGGACCAAAACCCGTTCACCCATTACCCCACGAGTTAAAATATATGATTTGTTTCAAGATCCGACCCCAAATTGAGGTTGAATCACCCAATTTTCCCAAAAACCTAATTCTACCCAAAACCCCTAATTTCTACTTGATTTTATGATTTTTGGCCTAGATTTCTAATGATTATGAAAGGAAAGTGGAAGAAATAGAAGTTGAAATCACTTACCCAAAGGTTCATTGAAGGGTCCTAGCTTGGGGGTCGACAATGGAGGTTGGAGGAGAAGGAGAAGGCTGAAAATATCAAAATCCCGTATGGAGTGTTCTGTTTTGATTAAAGATATAGTTGGGCGATTTTGTTCATCGCGATCGCGGAGCTGGAGTTGCGATCGCGGAGGGTTTGTTTCTAAAGCACTGCGATCGCGACTGGAATGATGCGATCGCGAAGAAGGACCTGGGATTCCCCCACACTGCGATCGCACAGACAAAGGACCCCACGCTACGCGATTGCGGACTGGACCTTGCGATCGCGAAGAGTACTTGGCCACCCCCCCCCTAGCTCTAACAATACAGTGCGATCGCGGACACACTATTGCGATCGCGAAAGGCTACTGGTCCCCCACCTCTCCTATCTCTATGCGATCGCGACATTACTTATGCGATCGCATAGAGTATTTCACCAGACACCAAAAACTGAAGAAAAATCATATTTTTCTAACATTTTTACACCCCGTTAGCTACTCGAAACTCACCCGAGCCCTCGGGTCTCAAAATCAAAAACACTCACAACTCCCAAAACATCCTATGGACTTATTCAAGCTTTTAAATCACCAAAATATCATCAAAAACACGGAATTAAACCTCAAAACTCTTAGAAATTTCTTAAAACTTCATAAAACTTAACTTATCCGATTTCAATCCGAATCACGTCATTTCAAGTCCGTTTTACACCAAATTTCACAGATAAGTCACATAACATATAATAAACCTATTCCGGGCTTTGAAACCATAATACGGGCCCGGTAACACGGTTTTTACATAATAATTCATTTTCAAAAGCCTTTATTATTTTCAGAAAACAATTTTTTTTAAAAATTCATTTCTCGGGCTTGGGACCTCGGAATTTGCTTCCGGGCATACGTCCAAGTCTCATATTTTCCTACGGACCCTCCGGGACCGTCACATCACGGGTCCGGGTTCGTTTACCAAAAATGTTGACCAAAGTCAATTTTATTCAATTCTTCAATTCAAAGTTCCATTTTTAAATCAAATTTTTCACATAGAAGCTTCCCGGCTACATGCCCGGGCTGTGCACGCATATCGAGGTGAGATTAACGGAGACTTGCGGGGCCTCGAAACACAGATTTATCTAGAATTACTTAGGATGACCTTTTGGGTCATCACAAGTACGAATGTGTACTATCTCTGACAAATCCTATCCGTCTTAACCACGTGTCCTTGGGAATTTCCCGCTTTTCCTTGACTGTCATCGATTTGGCACTGCCTCGAGGTAGGTCGCATCGGGCCTTCGATGCACTCTCTCGAGATGTGCATTCTGAGATCGAGCTTGATCCTTACTTCGGGCCTTCCGAGCTCGGGCTCGGCGCAACAGAGACCTCGAAATCAGACTCCTCCGATTCCGGCCGTATACAATAGTTTTATTTTGCACCGATTCTTACATCTAATTATCTTCTAGCTGACCGACTGTGTTAATTTTTTTAAAGGTAAACTCAAATTAAGAAAACAACAACAACAATAACAACAACAATAACAACAATAACAAACAACAAAAACACACTGTAATCTCACAAATGGAGACTGAGGAGAGTAGTGTGTACGCAGATTTTATCTCTACTTTGAGAAGGTGGAGATGTTGTTTTCGATAGATCGACTCAAGAAAATATGCAATAAAAAACAGTAACAACAAACAGTAATATCAGAAAGATAACAAGACTAGCGAAGCGAAAAATTAAGGAAACAAAGAACAAATATTGAAATTAAAACAAAAGGATGATCTAACTTACCCATTCATAGGCAAGCGAAGCTATAATTCGAACAACACTCATCAAATGATGAATTAAGTTGTCAATCTTCACTTGCTTATCGAAAAGGAACATACAAAATCATAAATAAGATACGCCAATGTCACTGCCATTGCCCTAATCTGTTTAATATTAGGGCAAATTCCCAGAATAGCAAACACGTTTTTCTTAGAATAAAATAAATAAAAGAAATAGATATATGAGATTCCTGTTTTTTTTTTTATTTAAAAAAAAAACAAGAAAGTTGGCCAGTAGTATTAGTAACTCAATTCAAGCATTTCACTAGCATTAGCACAAAATCATAGAGCAGTATACTTAATTGTAGAAAACATGCTTTAAACTTTACACAATTAATCTTGGTAAATTAACCATTTAAAAATATTAAAAAAAGATTAAGAAACGGTTCTGTAGATCATATTAATTAGGTACTAATCTCGAAGCATATTCTTTACAATTCATTTCTAGTTCTACTCCTCGAGAAGAAAAAAACTTGCATTTGTTAGAGTGACATTTGAGTACTGGTGAAGTAATGTTATAGTAGTAGATTATGGTCACCAATGATCCATTAAATTAATAAGTTTGACCTGATTTCAAATTCATAGTTTCAGAAAAATGTATATGAGAAATAAGTTGATCTAATTTTATATTTAATTCGTAATTTGTGAAAGATGATTTTTTCCTTCTTATACTATATATGAAACTTTATTACTAAATATGTGCATATTTTTAAATTTACCCGGCCTGTCCACGTTTTCCCTACAATTTTTATACCATTCATTAATTACTAATTATTAGTAGCTGAATTTTCCTAAATAGGCGCACTACAAATCAGGAAACAGAATATTCTAATTAATTTTACGAAATACAGTTCAAATTTGAAACTGAAATCCTTTTATCTTCAATTTAAAATTAAATTACAGCGATTGTTTTCTTCAAACACTCTGTTCTGCGAAATTTTTTCAGCTTCAACAAATTGAAATCAAATTATAGAACTCAGTTCTGAAAAAGCTCAGTTTGTCGAGTTTTTTTCTCAAACCAGAAATCAAAAAGGCGACCAATTATTCAACAAAATCAAGTCAAATTGTAGAAATCAATAATGTCGATACTCTGTTCTTCATCTTTTTATTCTCAATCGACAAATAAAAAACAAACGAAAAAAATATAGAGCAATACATCAGCAACAACACGCAATCATGTCCAAAATTCCAATCATGCTATAATTGAATGGGGAAATCTTATTATAAAAAATGGGTCTTATCTCTGTATTTTTTTAGAAGAAGAAGGAATGGAGAAGAGGAAGAAAGGGGAGGGAAAAAACGGCGCTGGTCTTAGGAATTAGGTGGAGTTGATTAAAATTGTTATGTTACAAATTTTATGAAAGTCTGATTTTATGTTAATGTCTACAAAATTCCTACATTTATCTACAAATCAGTTTAAGTGTGTATAAAGCAGTATTGTTTTTAAGGGTATCTACAAAATTACTACATTTATACTACAATTAAAACTACGATCTATGTTGGAAAAAAATGTTGACTACAAAATTTTTTCTTCATCTACAAAATTTCTACAAAAAAATTACAAATAAACTACAAATCAGTTTAAGTATTGTATAAAGCTGTATTATTTTTAAGGGTATTTACAAAATTACTACATTTATACTACATTTAAACTACAATCTATGTTTAAAAAAAATGTTGACTACAAATTTTCTCTTCATCTACAAATAAACTAAAATTCAGTTTAAGTATTGTATAAAGTTGTATTGTTTTTAAGGGTATCTACAAAATTACTACATTTATACTACAATTAAACTACAATTTATGTTGGAAAAAAAATGTTGCTACAAAATTTTCTCTTCATCTACAAAATTTCTACAAAAAAAAACTACAAATCAATTTAAGGTTTCAGGGTGAAGCTTAGTCTTTAAAAGTTGAATCTTTGAATCAAAGTCAGAAGAAGGGGTAGGGAGTTGATTGGTTTCAGGGGTGATTTGAATTCGACAAGCACCAGAGAGTGAAGAAAGAGAAGATTTTGAACAAACCCAGTTGGGGATTTTCTTGGAAAGCTTTAAAGTTGAGAGCTTTATCGTCATTGAAGTTGCTCAGTCGTAATGTTCAATACAAATTTGAATTCCGATTCAAATTGGCATCGTGACTGCCAAGACTTTCCATAAGATCCAATTCTAAATTGGATTATAAGTACTAATTAGTATTATATTAAGAAATACTAATCCTATTCTCAATGGGTTTGGAGTGTTATATGGGAAAAATCTGATTATAAAAAATGGGTCTCATCTTTGTATTTTTTTAGAAGAAGAAGGAATGGAGAAGAGGAAGAAAGGAAAGGGGAAATACGACGCTGGTCTTAGGAATTAGGGGGAAAGAGAAACGTGGAATATATGGACACCTTTAATTAAGGAGTAAAAAATTGCCCATTAATTATATCCCTAAATTAATTATGATATAGAATTAGTAATTTGGTATACTAAGTGTAATTAAGTCAAACCTTAAATATTGAGGATAATAAGGTTTCCTACGTGGCATAGGAATGTAAAAATTCCTAAATATTAATGATGATCGATAACAAATATTTTACATCTCGATTATGGATATTACTTATTAAAAGGAAATCGTAAACATTTTCTCTGTTTCAATTGCGCACTGAACAGTTTCCGCCACCGGCCCGGTTCCGCCATCATGTTGTTTTGCTTACTCTGCTCTCTTATCTGCTTTTTTCTTTTTTTGTTTTCTCGATGCTCTTATTATTTTTTTTCTATTTTATTATTTTATTTATTTAAGAAATGGGAAATTTGTCATATAAATTTTTTAAACATTAATAGTAATGAATTGGTATGGTTAGACCGCGACCTGATGCTTAGCCCATCTTGACTTAACATATCTCAGCCGTAATATTGACCCACCCATTTATTGATTTTGTCCGTATTAAAAGGTGATTGGATTAGCGTTTAAAGTGATCAAATCAGTTTTTAAACTCTTTTTAACTTTTGCCAGTGTTTGACAGAGTACAAAAGTGCTTAAAATAAGTTAAAATCTACTTAAATTAAGCCAAAAGCAATAAGTTGGGCAACCCAAACTTATTATTTTTTGGCTTAAAATTTATTTCTGCTAAAAGACCACTTTTTTTTAGTCAATCCAAACGAGCTCTTAATCTGCTCAAATTTAGTTCAGTCCAATATTTGACTGCAGAATATTGCGTACAATAAGTGTTGCTCTTCTATTCACATGGTAATATTGCAAAGTAAGGCTTGTATTTGAAGGTTCTGTTTTCTTTGAAATATTTTACGCTGTCCTTAGACTGAATGAAGCAAAGAATTTGAATCAAGTGCACACTACATTGCTAATACTCGCGTCCGAATCAGTTTGCATGTACTAAAACTATTTTACCGAGTAACTGTTATCTTCTATCAATCAATAAAGATACGAGTGACCGTACATATCAAGCATAAACAGATGAGAATAAATCACTTAGCTTATAGCATTTTTCGCAAGTTAAAAGCGAACACTTCATTGTTATATCTCGTTCGCTTAACAAATTTGAATTGGGGCAACATGCCACAGAACTTTTTGTGCCAAAGATGTTGAAAGTAGTTTTGTTCAATGAGTTTCTCCTCAAAGCCAAGAAGTTTGATACAGAAGAATTTGATTTGCTCTATGATACAAATTATCAGCAAAATTACATATTTGAAGGAACAGTTTTAGGTTTAGTTCTCCTAGAGAATTTGTACATGATCATCCTAGCAATTTTATAGAACCAAAAACCACTAACAAGTTGCAGTCCGAATGCCATGGCCTGGAAAATCATATAAACATTATATCACCAATTTGTTATTTTAAAACCAGCTTTTGCTTTAAAAGAAACTGTGTATTACATAATTATAGAAGCACTTATAATTACCTTAATGAGGATTGGATTATCAGCATAAAGAGTCACATAGGTTAGATATGGCCCCCCTATCATCCTAGCACTGCTGAAAATAACTGCAAATAATACCTGCAAATTAAAGCATAACCATGGATTAGTGACAAGAGCAAATGAATTCCGTGTTCACGTAGGATCCGAGGAAGGGCCCGTATCTACAGGTGTGATGTATACAATCTATCTTAATGCAAATATAAAGGCTGCTTCATGGCTTAGTGATTACATACATATTGAATTGTCATTCCATTGATAAATTTTAAGCTTTCACATAGTATTTTCTCTAACTAAAAAAATCAACTGCAACTTAATAATTCTACTATTATATAGTAGTATCATTTAATCCATTATCTAGATCAACAAAATTTCTTTATAGTGTCAGTAAAGTAGATAAATTAGAACTTTACCAGCTAATATAAGCTGCAAGATCTAGATTATACAACAATAATATACCTAGTGTATTCTCGCAAGTAGGGTCTGGCGAAGATAGTATGTGCGCAGACCTTATCCTTACCTTGTGAAGATAAAGATGGGCTATTTTCGAAAGACTCAAGGCTCAATAAAGGAAATCATATAAACTGAAATCAAGGAAATACTATTTCTTTTTCTTTAAATTGGAAAGAGAATAAATTAGAATTTGAGAAGCTAACATCAGCAGCAAGATTAAGGTCAGTGTCTTTGTATCCAAGCTCTTTGAGAATCTCCCTCAGGTGTAGAAATGGACTTGAAATTTCTGTCAACCACAATGCTGCTACCATTTCTGAACCACACTGCATATCATAAAACACTTTATAAACAAAAGTTTGTGACCATTTTTATCAGGTTATTAAATAGACATCGACATAAATATTCGTAACAAACGAGGATGTTATCTTACTTACCCATTCATAAACAAGTCCAGCTCCAAGTCCAACAGCACTAACCAAATGGTGAATTAAGTTATCAATCTTCACTTGTTTGTCAAAAAGACAGCATATAAAATCATAAATAAGGTAGGACAAACTCACTGCTATTGCCCTCATCTGTTCAGTTATTTTTGAAACATCACCATTAGAGCAAAATTTTAAAATCTTCTTAATAATTTTTATTTATTTAAAAAATCCAATACAAAATACCTGTTTGGTAGTAGATCTTGAAGCCAAAGGACTAATTGGGAAACTCCAATCTTGAACAGAAATAGAAACTAAAGTTACTGCTAAAATTGCATGAATTGTTGAAACTAAACGGTTGCAAAAATCAAATGAACGATTTGGAAACAATTTTCTTGTTAATAAAAATAATGTTGTCCATGATACAACTCCAAATACTATCAAATTTATGATTGACTCGTCCATTTAGCAGCAAATCCTCAGAACAGGAAAAAAAAAAAGAAAAAAAAAAGGTTTTTTCTTAGAATAAAAATAGATAAGAGAGGATTTCGGATAAGGAAAATACAAGAACCGTCGGCCAGTAGTATTAATAAATAATTAACTTAGTTCAAGAGTATATTAAATGTATATTAAGTTGGGCAGGTAGCTAACGGTTGAAATTCATTGCATTATATTTCTGAAGTCTAATACCTAGACGGTTAACCTACCTCCAAAATTAAGTGCTTTTAAATTTTTTCTCGGGAAATTTTGGTAACCTATTTACTACTTAAAAATTCGTCGTTGAGAGTAAACTTTTTAATTGTTCAACGAGTTTGCTTGTTTTTTCCTTGTACTGTCTTGTTTCAGTTTGTGGCCAGTGGACCTAACAGCTTCAAGTTTATAACTTTTAATAATAAAGTAACAATAACAGGTCTCTAAAATTTGGCCTTTGTCCTTCTGAAATGTTGAGTCATTGTACAGTCAAACCTCTATATAACAACATTTATATATAACAATACTTTACTATAAAAGTCAAACTTTTCTGGAAGCAATTTTCATGTTATGTCTATAATACATGTTCTCTATAACAGCACTTTGCTATAACATCCAAAAATTTCGGAACAAACGAGGTTGTTATAGAAAGGTTTAACTGTATTTTAACGTGAGTTGTCACAAATTGGCTCTAATTTTGAATGTTCAAGAGTGTTAAGATTAATTATCTATTCTTACTTACTTAGTATGTTAGTCTAAGTGGTTAGTTGTTAATCACATACACTGTGGTTCGAGGTAGTATCCTCATGATGAATCCTCTTCCCACAATTGCACAAGCTTTCTCAATGTTGATTCAAGAGGAAAGACAGAGAGAAATCAAGCCTCATAATCATTTGGCCCTTGAGTTATCAGCCCTGAGTGCTAACACGGGCAGACTGGGGTCGTTCAAGACAAATTACTCTCCCAACAACATTCACAACAATAGAAACAGACCATTCTGTGATCACTGCAAGAGACCAGGGCATACAAAAGATAAGTGTTATAAACTCCATGTCTATCCTCAAAGTTTCAGTCAAAATCAGAATCCAAATACAAGTCAGAATCAAGCTTCCAACTTTAATCAGAGTCTAAGGCAAAATCCCAACTATGGGCATAATCCTAATGGGAACCAAAACACTAAAATCAATAGAGGAAATAGAGCAACGACTAATGCATATGTGGCTTCCACAAATACTTAATCTGCTGATAGTGAGAATTACACTACTCAAAGTGTGAGTCTCATAAAGGAAGAATATAGCTAGCTAGTGAACCTGTTGCAGCAATTCCAATCAGGAGGAGGAAGATATTGCACAAACAGTACCAACGTTCCATCTGGAGTAGCAAACTTTGCAGGTATCATAGCTTGCACTTCCTCCATTGATTTTGGTAAAATGTCATGTGAATGTTTCAAAAAAAACTCACTCATGGATTATAGATTCATGGGCATCAAACAATATGACCTTTAACATATCCTTATTAACCAACATAATCACCTTACCCCATCTTTTACTTGACATACTTCCAAGTGGATATAAAGTAAAGGTGATAGAGATTGGTAATGTTGTGCTTATTCCTAAGATCACTTTAGACATGGTGATATTTGTTCCTTCTTTTAGATATAACTTGATCTCTGTTCACTCCCTAGCTTCTCATCTCAACTTCTTTATTGCCTTCATTAAGCACCGTTGCATACTGCAGGGCCCTTGAATGAAGAGGCCTCTGGTGATTGGTAGAGTCAAGGATGGGATGTACATCTTGAGCCCAAGTTCTGCAGTAAATACCACTGATTCCATGTCATCCCTTATTACTTGTTGCACTTGTAACACATAATGTCCTTATCATTCTACTGTAAATAAGCCATTACATGTCAATAAGTTTGTTCCTTCTTATCCAGTTGTAAATAACTCGAGTGCAAGTACTGAGGAACAATTTTCTCTTGTGAATTCATCCTCCAAAACTTCTAGTATATTTTCTCATTTGTGTATTGGAGACAATGTGGATATATTGTGGCATAACAGTCTTGGACATGTTCCCTAAAATGAAAAATATATCTTCTATTCCTGGAGTCCTTTCCTCCAAACAGCCTTTCAGTTGCACCATCTGCTCTATGGCCAGACAAGAAAGACTTCCATTTCCTTAGAATACTAGTACAACCAATTTGGAACTCTTACATGTTGATTTGTGGGGACCATATCATGTCTCTACGCATGACAAATACAAATACTGCATGACTATAGTGCATGACTTCAGTAGGTCCACCTGGACTCACCTCTTATTTAGCAAAAGCAATGTCCTTTAAGTGCTCAGGATTAATTAACCTGATGGAAAACCAATTTGCAGTAACGTAACTGTCAAAGTTACAAGAACAAACATTGGAATAGAGTTCACCAATACAGAAGCAAGTATGTTGTTCCAATCTAAGGGTATTATCAACTAAAGAACATGCCCTTACACACCATAACAGAATGATGTGGTGGAAAGAAAACACAAGTATCTCCTTGAAATAGCTAGAGCACTTCTCTTTCAATCCAAACTGCCCCTAAGATACTGAGGTGAATGTATACTCTGTTCCACCTACATTATAAATAGACTGTCTTCCACCTCTATTAAAAACCAGACTCCATATGAGCTGTTGTACCAGAGAAAGCCAAAGTACTCTCACCTAAAAAGGTTTAGTTGTCTGTGTTACCCTACTGTACCTAAAATACACAGGGACAAGTTTGAACCTAGAACAACACCATATGTATTTGTTGGTTATCCTTTCAACACAAAGGGATACAAAGTTTTAAGTCTGACCACTAAAAAGATCCTTGTCTCCAGGGATGTAGTCTTTAATGAGTCTATCTTTCCATTTGCAGTCAACATGAATGCATCTTCCCAACCATGTATTCCCAATTCAATTCCCTTCATTGAGTCTCTATGTGAACAACCTTCTGGTAACACAAACATCACACAACAACAGTCTGGAACCATCAATGATAAAGGGAGTCCTGATGACATCATATCCAACTCTGTGTCACCTACACATGTTGTGTCACCATTACCTTCTACAATGCCCAATTTCCCACTACCCTTTTCACCACAACTTTACACCGAACAATCCCATATATAACCTATACAACAGAGACAATCTCTAAGGACACATAGACCACCTAGTTATTTTCAATACTATGTACATTCCCTTCCTAAACTCAAATCAAATCCTAGTTCTCTCAATGCCTTATTTTCTATGAATCACCATGTTGCCTCTGAGCTAATAACTTATGATAGTCAGATTCTTGTGAGAAATGTTTGTCATGACAGGGAACCATCATCATATGAGGAGGCAGTTATTGATCCTGCATGGCAAGTTGCAATGACAAAAGAGTTTGAAGCACGATACTCCAATCACACTTGGGACCTAGTAGCTCTACCACCTAGGAAGCAAGCAATAGGTTGAAAATGGGTCTACAAAGTGAAGCATAAGGCTGATGGCAGTATTGAAATATTCAAAGCTAGATTGGTTGTCAAAGGCTACACTCAGCAGACATGAATTGATTACACAGAAATATTCTCACCAGTGATGAAGGTGACAACAGTGAGAGCATTGATAACCACAACAGTGACAAAAGGGTGGTCCATATCTCAGTTAGATGGGAACAATACCTTCCTTCATGGGGATCTCAATGAGGAAGTGTACATGAAAGTGCCACCTGGGCTTGTTGTGGATAAGCCATGACTAGTTTTCAAGCTGAACAAATATCTATATGGTCTGAAACAGGCTAGTCGACAATGGTATGCAAAGTTGGCTGAGGCTTTGTGTTCAAAGGGCTACACACAATCCATGAATGACTACTCACTCTTCTACAAAAGAAATGGAGAGTCCTCAGTACATATTGCAGTATATGTAGATGATGTGCTGCTTACTGGAACTAATTAGTAGGAGATTGTACAACTAAAAGCCTTCCTACATGAGCAGTTTAGGATCAAGACCTGGGCCAACTACATTATTTCCTAGGCTTGGAAGTCATGTAGAAAGATGATGGTGTTATAATCTCTCAAAGAAAGTTTGTACCGGACATGTTAAAAGTATACAATTGCCTAGATCACAAGCCTTGTTCCTCACCCATATATCCCACCTCAAAGTTAAAAGCCAGGGAAGGCACCATCCTGCAAGATCCTACTTACTATAGAAAGCTGGTGGGGAAACTAAATTTTCTAACTAATACTTGGCTGGACATGCATATAGTGTTCAACATTTAAGTCAGTTTATGCAAGAGCCTAGAGAACCTCATTTGAAGGCAGCATTCCATCTACTCAGATACCTAAAAAGTGAACCTACCTTGGGAATCTTCATGTCCAAAGATGCATATTGCACGGTCAAAGCCTATTGTGACGCTGATTGGGAAACATGCCCAGACTCGAGGAGATCTATTTCAGGTTATTTGGTGCTTCTAGGCAATATCCCCATCAACTGAAAGTCTAAGAAACAATAAACTATATCTCTATCCTCTACAGAAGCAGAGTATAGAGCTCTAAGGAAAGTTGTGGAGGAATTAGTATGGTTGAGCAGATTATTTGAAGAACTGACTGTCCCTTTTTTCATGCCTATTATAGTATTTTGTGAAATTCAACCTACACCCCACATTGCCAAGAATCCAGTCTTCCACGAAAGAACCAAACACATAGAAGTGGATTGTCACTTTGTGCGTGACCAACTGTAGGCAGGGTTGATTTCACTTCACCATATCAGGACAGATAGTCGACTAGCAGATATTCTGACTAAGACTTTAACTAGAATCAAGCATAGTACCACAATAGGCAAGTTGGATGTGTTTCCCACACCTCCAACTTTGGGGGGGGGGGGGGGGGGGGG
>ML249092.1:45182-57006 GCA_005239495.1 Nicotiana undulata
TTTGTAGTTTTTTTTGTGTTTTTGTATTATTTTTAAAGGTTTTTTTTGAAAATTTTTTTTTGGTTCGGGGGGGGGGGGGGGGGGGGGGGGGGGGAGGGGGAGTGTTAAGATTAATTATCTATTCTTACTTACTTAGTCGGTTAGTAAGTAGTTAGCTGTTACTCAAAGTAGTTAGCAGCTAGTTAATTAGTTTAATGGAGTAGTTGACAACTGTCAATTAGTTGATTGTTTTCCCTTTCATTTCATCCGTGTATATAGCGGTGATCACTCCACTCAGATTTCTAATTCGGTGAATCTAAATTCTTGAAAGTTCACTCTTCCTTGTTCTCTTCTCCGTTCTCTTCTTTCTCTCATGGTGTAAGGGTTAGGCCCTCTCCACCATTGGAGCTCAGCATCTTCGAGGCTCAGCTGAGATCTGAGTCACTGTTTCATTACTGATTTTGATAAAGAGAAAATTCTTTTGTTGTGCTATGCTTGCAAGTTTTTTGAAAAATAGTACGTAATTGGATGGTAAAAATTTGCACGTATAAGATATTTACACCAAATTAATATAGGAATGACATGTATTTGTACGTTCACTTCTCTCCTTTAATCATAATTAATTAATATATAACCTCAGAAATAACTTAGCTTTGATAAGTGCTAAATTACGTTGCAATAGTATGGTGTAAATAATCAGTGCAAATAAATTTTTACCTGATTGAATTGTGGTTATGTTTTCCCAATAAAAAATTAATTCACAAAACTAAAATCATTATCATATAATTGTACATTAATGATTATTCCATGTGTTGTAATTTCATAATTTGCCCAACAAGAAAATGTCCTCGTAACTTAGAGGTGTCAAATTCCGATGCACATGATGTATTTCATAAACAAAAAGAAGAGGCTTTTCAACGTATTAATTGAAGCTGTAAAAACTGAGAGGGGACGAAATTTAAACAAGAAATAACGAATCATGGTGATATTTGGAATATTGGCTAGGAGTTGTTGGACGATCGATGATTGCTATCTTTGAGCTTTTGGGTGTTTAAATATTACTACATAATTGCACCAAGATTCCGAAATAATACCATAAGATTCATTTTTATGATTTTAATAAAGCATTTGAAATACAGAAAAAAATTATGTAGGTAATATTTTCAAAGGAGTTGCAATTAGATCTACCAATTCATCAATTGTTAATAGATCTAAAGCGACTAAGCTTACATTACATGCAATATATCTAAAATTACTCTAAAAAAATATACTATAAAAGATCATTAGGCCAATATATCTATGTAGTTACCTATGGTTATGTAAATATGCTACTGTTTAACCAAAGAATTAGATTCTTTGCCAAAGCTATTTTAAGAAGAACTCGGGTTTCCGATAATCAAGAGAATATGCAAATAATTGTAAATAGATTCGTCAATAGAAAGCAGTAAAGATGCGTAAAAGTAAGTATATTTCAATAGTGGTTCGAACGTATCCTTACAAGTTATATTTTACTCCCTTATATAGGGGATTTCTTAATATAACGTATATTCTTTTCAGTGATTGAGCATTAATGACTATAATGGAATTAATGTAACGTTACAATGATTAATCGTAACTATTGCGTGAAGATTATGTAACGTTTGGCTCATTGATTGAAGATCTTCGGATCTGCCCTTTATTCTGCCTTGATTCATTCTGATCGTGTCTCTTCATCTCCTCAATTAGATTGAGATTCCCGTATCTGGTTACCTCGTGGGTATGTTGTTCCGTTCCTCTTTGTCTCGTACCTCTTCGTAAAGTCTCGTCCAGTTGTCATGTTTTCATTGCTCCACATGGATTGCTTAGTCATCATAATTAATACACGTGTGAAGCCTATTTTTTACCAATACAGATAGTCCCCCCACTTACCATTTATTTATCGATTAAATATTTGGTAAGTGGATACTCATTTATGGCGGGAATATTTTGCCGCTGCTTCACTCGTACCATTGCATCCGTCTCCGAACGTATACGTCGTATGTCACTTCCATTTAATGCCCGTGCCACGTGGCATTCCCGGATTCGTTCTGCAACTATTCAACGTCTTTTAGGGCTTTCTGCGGCTGCATCAGTTACAAAGTGACAACTTCAATTATGGCTTTCACATCACTGTTTTTTCCATTTATTGACGGTCGCCTTCGAGTATAAATACCCCTTTTCGTTTCTTTACTTTCACGAAAAACTTCTAACCTTCTTTCTTTATTTGTAAATTCTTCCTTCTTGTAAACATGTCTTCTTCAAACCAACAATCCAAAAAGGTCATCATTGTAGATGAATTGACTCCTTCTTCTGCTCCAACACGGAATAGGATGGGCGGTAGACTTAGGAGCTTAAGTTCTACCCCTTCCCGGGGTTCTTCTTCTTAATCTACTCCTCCGCCATCTTTTAGGTCTAATATTTCTTCGTCTTCTTCGAGGGTTAGGGCTTCTAGATCTTCATCAAAGAGTAGAGAACATAATGAACCACTTCGTGAGCCGAGGGTCGATGAGATTGTTCCTGCCGAGTTTTCTTTTTCCGAGGATAGTCAGGCAATGAGTGAGCAGCTTTCCTCCGTATCATCACATGATAGTGGTGACCTTTATCCTACCCAAATAACAAAGAGTTTAGTGTCGCTCGTACGCAAGGATTTTTATTGGAAGTCTGATTTTCCTGTTGTAGTTTCTAACGATAACCAAAGAATAACCTCTTACAGGAGTGTGTATTCTTATGTTTATACGTATACCTTCACATTAGGATTCAAGCCTCCCATCGGCCCTGTTATCATTGAGTTTTGTCGATTCTTCAAAGTTTTATTGGGACAAGTCAGTCCTCTTGTTTGGCGAGTAGTTGCGTGCCTTAGATATTTGGCTAATTTAGCTTCCGTACCCTTTACTTTTCATCATCTTATTCACCTCTATTCTCCGATGCTGTTCCGCTAAGGAGTGTTTACTCTCGCGGCTAGGAGTAAAAGGGTGTTAGTTACTCCAGGTGATGACAAGTATAGAGGGTGGTATGCCCGGTATGTTGTTGTCCCTACTGCAGGTTTAGTAGGTGAAAAAATTCCCCTTCCCTAAGAAGTGGAACTTTGCACGTGAGTACAGTTTTTCTCACTTTCCTTTTCTTTGCTTTTGATAAACTATCAGTACCGTGACTGTTGTTTTTTGCAGCAACCATGGGAACCGTCGAGAATGTCTCCGGTTTCCGTGATTGGGTAGAAATTTTTTTGTTAATCACTTCTTTAGAAGAACGTTCGTGGAAATACCTCTTTTGAGGTTTGGTTGGAAGGTGAAAACCCATGGTAAGTGAGTTTTTTTTTTACTTCTTCCCTATTTGAGCTTTATCTGATCCCTTTCATTTGGTAGGGTTTCCTGCTTGTGGGATTTCTGCTGCGGCTGTGTCCGCTTCAAAGTTGTCCCTAGCTAAGGCCCAAGAGATCATTGTTGGCTCTTCCTCGTCGAAAAGGAAGGCAAGTGGGTCCGGGACTTTAGAGGATAAAGAAGAACAAGAGGAGGGTTCGCTGGTCCATAGGTCACGTAGGAGGAGGGTCATCTCTGACGATGAATCTACGCCCGTTGTTGATCCTCCCATGCCTGAATCAGAACTTTCTGCTCCCGAAGATGCAACTCCCTCTCCTGTTCGTGAGTCCATTGATCACCTGTTCCAACAAGGTTTTGATACCATTTATGATGAATCCCCTCTTGTTGTTTTCTCTCTTCCTGCTTCTGCGGAACTTTCGTTTATTGCTCCCGTTACTGTTTCTGCTCCCATTGTTGTTTATGCTCCCATTGCTGTTTCTGCTCCTATTGTTGTTTCTGCTCCTCAGCCTACTCCGGCCGTAGTTCCTTCACCCGCCCCCACTTTCGTGACTTCTGCTGTTGAAGTAGGGTCTTCCAGCAGGGTGATACGCTCAAATTACACCTTAAATTAGTGTAAAGCGATCGATGTCAAATATAGTAACCCAACAAGGTTGGGGTCGAATCCCACAGAGAACAATATGGAGGAGATTAGGAATGTAAGAGAATTATCACTTATCGCGCAGTGCCAAACACTTAGATTTTTGTTGTGAAAATATTTATATCTAATTGCAAAAATATAAACTAACCTAGAAAGCAAGTAAAATGTTCAATGGCAACAAGTATGGATTCTTCGGGAATTACACTTAAGTAACGATCCAATGTATTTCATGATTTTACAAATATGAGCGAGTCTATGTTAATTAGCCACGGATAATAATTATTAATTAGCTTTTTCCAAAGGCTAACAAGACTTCCTAATTGAATTATTCCTAACCCAATTAAGAGATTAAGCACATCCGAAAATGGCTACAAGTAGTTCAATCCTATTCCTAGGTAGAATCTATAAAATGAGGGTTAAAGCCTCAAGTTCTTGTTAATTAATCTTTCCCAATCCCAAATTATCTTTTCCAAAATTAATTCGGAGTTAATGGGCGAGTCCTAGGGTTAGCTAATCCCTTTTGAAACATTAAAGAACAAGAATAATTAAAGTAACAATAACTCACTTCATAATACATAAAAATCATTTAATACATAAGCACAACAAGATATTTAATCCACACTTTAAATATGAATATTTCCATAAACAAGGTTCAAGTGTTGGAAATAAATACTACACACTTAAATATTCAATACAAATCAAGGAAATGAAGAAACAAATATAAATGGGTAAGAAAAACTTAAGCACAAGCTTGAAATCTTCAAAACCCAAGTGTGTGTGCAAACCCTAGCTTCCTCAAATGTTTTCTCTCTTCTTCTCTACTGAAACTAGGCTTAAACAATGCCAAAAAAAAAGATATCCGGAAAATATCTGCTAGGTCGAGTATATGTGAGTTGGGAATGATAAAATATGATTTTACATTTCTATCCAGTGCTTATGCCTGTTGGCCGCACCTGCAGAAGAATTCTCGCAGGTGCGATTCAGGGGAAGCGAAAATCCAATCGCAGGTGCGTTCCGGGTGAGTTCTTCTTATTTTGCAGATGCGGACAACATACCGCACCTGCGGTTCCACAGGTGCGTGAACCATTTTGCAGGTGCGGATTTTGTGCAACTAAGCTTTCTGCGCAGGTGCGTTCCCTACTCCGCAGGTGCGAGGTCGCACCAGCGACCAAGAGTCCGCAGGTGCGGAATCACTGGAGATTTTGTAGATCTTTCACCAATTTGTGCTCAACTCCACTTCAATTCAACACCAATCACTTCATGGCATCATTTCCCTGAAATTCAAGCAATACACACTCTAAACGACCTCATGTTATCATCGAAGGATGAAAAATCAAACGAAAAGAGGGTAAAATAAGTGGTAAAATCACCACTCATCAACACCCCCAACTTAAAGCTTTTGCTTGTCCTCAAGAAAATCAAAACCAACAACTCAATGAGGTTCTACCATTTCAAGCACAAGTTGTATTGCTATCATTTACAAATCACATTCTCCAACTAAGCATTATACTTATGGATTTGGTTGGTACTAATAATTAGGCTCAAACATGCATCTTACCCGAATAACTCCCCCATTTAAAAACAACTTCAAGAAGTGCAATGGTGTTTCAAAATAATCAAGCGACAAGAATAAGCCTCAAGAAGTGAATCATCAACACTGGTCCACTACAAATGCTCAACTCACTCATTTCCGAATATATCAATTTCCGCAATCAATCCTAATTCATGTGCCCTCACAAGAACGAAAGTCCCAAAATCACCATATTTGCAAGAACAACACACATGACAAATTTACAAAGACACTCACTCTCACAAAGAATTTCAAGTGTTACAACAAATCATGCCATAAGCTTGCCCTTATTTTAATTCATCGCTTATTCAAGAATATTCGGTTTGAGATCCCATAAGGACTTTTTAAGCTTGTATTGTAGGTTTAGGGAAGGGTAGAATAAATATTTGGGAAACAAGTGACTACACCCTTCCTTAACACTACTCACATTTTTCTTTCTTGATTCACTTTGTTTGTTTTCAAACCACATAGCCTCATTTGCATCTAATTACCAACATAGAACCACTTTAAATACCTCACTAAATCTATTCAAGGCTCCCATATNTTTGAGGTATATATATTCTACACTCAATGTACAACCTTAACAATTTCCACTTTGACACCATACCTCCAACTTAGACTTTTTGCCTCATTCTCAATATTCAAGGAGGGACGGGTTCAAAAGAGAGAATTATTTTGCAAAAGGGAAAGGTTTGTAATGAGGTGACCAAAGAAAAGGTTCAAGGCTCAAATGGGGTAACTAGTGATAATATCTATACAATGGTGGCTCGAAAGGCTAAAGGGGTTTTCAAGTATCAAAAAGAATTCCTAAGGTCATTTCTCCAACCAAACATAATTATCATTAGCATTGAAAGACCAACCGGGCAAGTTCTAGATGATAGAAGTGAACACAAGATTTATTTATACAAACACTAATGCACATAGCACATGAATTAATCAAGACGAATAAATTTCACTTTCTAACAGGAGTTTAGAACAACATTTCTCAACTAGTGGGCAACGAGTCACTAAAAGAGCTAAAATCTTATCACAAAAATTATTCTTCACCATGCAACTTACTTGTTTTAATTCAAGACCAAAATTCGGAGGGGTATTCTTAATTCACCTTTCACATACAAGAGACTAATTTCTTTAGTACCAAATAATCCAAAAGTCTCCTCCTAGCAAAACAAGACTAATTCCCTTAAGAAGGTTGCCATACCATCTATCATAGGAAAAAGTCACTCGGTTCACTAAAAAAGAAAATGTTCCTTGGGAAAGAACTGTAGCATGAAGAAAACCCAAGGAAGTATCATTACAGACATAAAAAATTAAAGAATAAAGCTACTAATAAAAGCTAAAGAAAACTAAAATAGAGGCAACTACTAAAGAAACTAAATGATACAAGAAATATAAAAATACACTAACCACACCAAGCTTAACAAAAACAAATGACATAATCTATAATAAGCCCGGCAAGGGCACATAGTATCCATACACAACCAAGAAGCTCAGCAAGGGCACAAAGACAGTATCATACAAAAAGTCATACATAAATTCATAATAGATACAATGTGCGAAAGCCACCCCCAACTAAAAACACTGCAGTGTCCTCACTGCACAATATCAAAATAACGAGCATAGTTTGAGGGTCTCCCTGGGGTCTGCATCAGACTAGCAAACTTCAGGAGAACGGGCTAGTCAGTGTTGCTAGGAACTCATCTCATCGACATCCTCTACATCATCCTCATCATCAGTCACGAACGAGTACTCCTCGCTATCCTCAAAATCTGCAACAGGTATCCGCCTGCTCGGCTGCCCCCATTTGAAGATCGCTTTGACCCCTCTCCATACTTTGAACAGGAGTTTGCCTTTCTTTTTATTTTTCTCCTTTTCCTTGTCGAACGACTCCTTCAGGTCAACATGTGCCTTGACTAGGCTGGTGTAGGCGGTGTCTAGCTATGTAAGAGATGCTTCCATCTTATCCTGAGTATCAAAGTACTGCTGCATCTCAGCCCTGGAGTAGTAATCTGGTAGAGGCTGAGGCTAGGAGTGGGAAGGCCAGTGGGGAGCTTGGACACTAGGTCCCGCAGGATAGCAAACTGGGAGTTCATCTCCCCAAAAGGACCCTATGATGTAGCAGGCTGTGAGGAGGATCCGGATCCGGCAGTGGTGGTGGTGACCCTCCTCTTCTTGCTTTTTACTGAGCCACCCTCACCCTTGACTCTTAACGGGTGGAAGGGTTTGTCGGCGAACACCCACTGATCAGTTAGGCGCTCCTCGACCTGTGCACGCCCACACAACTCAGTGATCAAAGACGAAAACATTAACCCTGCTCCATCGTCAAGAAAATACTGTTGCATCTCCCTAAGAATATAATATCCCACATTCACTGGGATGCCATCAAGAAGGCAAGCAATGATCAGGGCTCTGGTATAAGGCACGTCTGAGACATTTCCACTGGGAGACACCCTGTTGCATAGTATATACAACCATATCTTATCCTCGGCTGTGAAGTCGATTGACTTCAAGCCTTTTCTTTTGTTTGCCCACTGTGCTCTCACGCTTTTAGGGTACAACTTGGACAACAACCATGCCGAATTTTCGCAGTGATTTTTCTCTTGTAGTGGCTCAATTGGATGGTTCGGAATCCCGAGGTCATCATTAATTTCTTCCACCCCGAACTTTATCGTCTTGCCTCTGATGATGAGTTGAGGGTCGACGCAGTTTGTACGCTTGAGATTGGCATAAAACTCGCGAACCCACGTCTCATTGGCCTTGCAAGGAGTGGGATGAAGCATGACCACCCAGAATATTACAACCGGCCATAGAAACCCGGGAGCATCTCGACCAATTTATCCTCAGCGATCCCTTTCTCAGGCACTAATTTCTTGTTGATGAGGTTGTCAAAATATCGGCGATGGTAGTCAACGGACATGAAACGACTATTGTCATTTTGTTCCTCAACATCCTCCTCAATTTCATGGCCGAGAGGGGCATTTAAGTACATGTTCTGATCTATTTTCAGCTCAAAATACCTAGAAAAAATCAAAACAAAGTTAGTCAAATAGTGGAATCTTGTTAAGCATATTAAAACACTGCAATTAGGCCAAAGAACCAAGTCGAACGGGCCCGGGAGGGGCCATTTGAAAACTCACTATTTTTTTGTCATGCTGCCCTGTTTCTGCACCTGTGGAATTTCAGTCGCAGGTGCGGTTGCGCACCTGCGGAAAAAAGGGCGCACCTGCGGAGAATGATCAGAGGACCAGGGATCGCACCTACGGAGAAGGACTCACAGGTGCGAAGCCGCACCTGCGGAAAACTATTCGCACCTGCGGTCTTTCGTCCCAAGATTCAACTACCAGAATTTCAGTACTATTTTCAATTGCAATATGCCTTTTAACACCTAATTTGCATTCAAGACTTCGAAATTAGGGTATCAAATTTATTTCTAACTTCGTTAATACTGAATTTTAGGTCCCTTGATTACAAATTTCTTTTGGACATTTTGCCGAACACCTTTTGGGTAGTTAAAGTTTACTCCCTCTTCACATGAATTGGCTACTCATATTTTCCCCACAATTGTTGCTTCACTACAGACAGCCCACACTACTCTACTCTCAACCAAACCTCACCCTAATATTACCTAAAACAGAGGGGTCTTGGGAAGCAGATCACTAAAACAAGAAGAAAAAGTAAAAAAAAAAAACTGCCATTAATGGCCTAACAGAAGGTGAGGGGAAACACATAATGAGGAATAGAGAAGGAGAAGGAAGTGACGAGATGAGATTACATGAGTCTTGTGAGTGCACTGGAAACAAAATCACGAGCAGTACGTTGAAACTTTTGAGAGACGAGGGATTGTGGGTGTTGGGTGAAAATGCTTTAAGACTTACCTGATGAAATGAAATTAGGGATTTCATTTACACGAGTTCCGCACCTGCAGATAATAGGTCGCGCCTGCGTGGGCGCACCTGCGCAAATTCCATCGCGCTTGCGTTGCCAACCGCACTTGCGCTTCTTTTTTCGCTACTGCGGTACCGCACCTGCGGATTTCGTGACCGCGTGTACGTAAATGACTGGGCTCAGCAATAACTTTCTGCCAATTTCTGCGATCGCATCTTTGGCTCACAAATACAACTCTGCGATCGCATTCTGTACTGGCCCCATTGCAGAGTTGATCAGTGTTGCCCAGAAACTCTGTTTGTGTTTCACCCGCACTGTTTTTGGCCACCCGATCTCCCCGTCCTGCTCAAATCAACTCCAAAAATTTTGAAACTTGGAAGATTGGTTAGAAAAAATATAATAAGATACTCTAAAAAGGAAGATTTGAAAAACGACCAAAATATTTGAAAAACGATGGGTTGCCTCCCACCAAGCGTCGCATTTAACGTCATGGCACGACGCAAGACAATTTTACCACTTTTGTCTCCACTTGAATGATATGAATTGAGCACCTAGCTTGGAATCAAGCTTGTGACCACGGGCGGTGGGGGTGGTAAGTAGATGACCTCGCCAAGCATTGATTCCTTCATTTTGCACTTCTTGGCTTCCATGTGAGGTATGTCATTTTTCTTCCTTGGTTCCTCAAATTGTAAGATGTATGGTATTAGTTTTTCCTCCTTGAAAAACTTCATTAACTCGTGTAGTTCAACTTTTGTATCACCACACAATTCCAATGTTGAAAAATGCTTGGAATGTGCCTTCAAACCTCCAACTTGCAATTTTTTATGGATTTTGACATCCTCCTTTTCCCCCAGAATAGAGTCAAGTTCAACCAAATTTTCAATCACCTCGGTTGACTCTAATTCCATATTTTTCTCGGCATCACTAACATTCATGGAGTCGGTTGGCGGATGTTCAAGTCTTGATTCCTCAAAGTAAAGCTCACTCTCCCCCTCGGAATTGAACTCTTCTTGGCTTCCATCCACACTTTCAACTTGAGAGGCATGATGAGCCTCCATCAATGCTTGCATTTGATATTCCAAAGTGCATATGTGCTCATCATTTTGAGTCACATCATGTTTCAAATCTTCGAGTGCAAAGTTGTGCTTTTCCTCATTTTCAAGAATGGCCTCCAACATGAGCATCATCCTCTCATTTTGAGCATTTGAGAGTTCTTCTTGGTTTTGTTCAAGTACCAAGGAAGAATTTTCAACTTCAACCTCCAAGGAAGGTTCTTGGATATCACTCACCTCCAAGGCTTTTTGAACCCTTGAAGCTTCAATCATTGCATCCATTTGTGAGTGCAACCTTTCAAGTGCCAAATCATTTTGAAGATTAGTCTCCAAAAGTTCTTCCAAGGCATTTTTCTCATGGTTTCCTTCTTCAAGTAAGCATTCCAACATGAGCTTGAACTCTCCATTTCTACCATGCTCAATTTCCTCCACTTCTTCACCCCTAAAATTTCCATCACAAAAAGTAGACTCATCATAGTGGGGGCTTGGGGAAGGGACGGACAAATATACAGAATCATACCAATGACCATTTTGGCAACCACACCTATCACAAATACTCCATTCATGGGTTTGAGATTGTGCGCACAATCCATCCCCGGGAGAATTTAAATAATTTTGCCACGAGTGTGGTCCTCCACAATAAGGACAAGGGTCATCAAAGTATGAACAATTACCATCCGACCAATTTTCATTGTATATGCCATATATTTTTTTATTTTTTATTTCATAAAAAAATTAAGAAAATAAGCAAGAAAAATAATTACACAAATATTCACAAGTTTGGATCAAATCACTTATGCTTATTTCTCAAACAACCTAAATTACGCCAAGGCAACGGCGGCAAAATTTGATACGCTCAAATTACACCTTAAATTAGTGTAAAGCGATATCAATGTCAAATATAGTAACCCAACAAGGTTGGGGTCGAATCCCACAGAGAACAATATGGAGACGATTAGGAATGTAAGAGAACTACCGCTTATCCCGGAGTGTCAAACACTTAGATTTTTGTTGTGAAAATATTTTTATCTAATTGCAAAAATATAAACTAACCTATAAAGAAAGTAAAATGATAAATGGCAATAAGTATGGGGTCTTTGGGAATTACACTCAAGTAACGATCCAATGTATTTCATGATTTTACAAATATGAGCGAGTCTATGTTAATTAGCCACGTATAATAATTCTTAATTAGCTTTTTTCAAAGACTAACAAGACTTCCTAATTGAATTATTCCTAACCCAATTAAGAGATTAAGCACATCCGGAAATGGCTACAAGTAGTTCAATCCTATTCCTAGGTAGAATCTATAAAATGAGGGTTAAAGCCTCAAGTTCTTGTTAATTAATCTTTCCCAACCCCAAAT
>ML249092.1:58304-108481 GCA_005239495.1 Nicotiana undulata
CGATCCATTGCTCCTTTACAGGCTTCTCATGATGATGCCGTGGCTGAGAGAGATGAGCTAAGAGCCGAAGTTGAACAATGGGAGAAAGACTACGAGGTTATTGAGGACAAATCAGTTGTCGATGTTAGTTGGTCTTATTTGAATGCCTGTCTTGACACATTGATGAAAATGGGCCAAGAGAATTTTGACTTGGAAGCCAAAATTGCTAAAACCAGAGAGATGATTGAAAAGTCTCAGCAAAGTCAGAATTTCTCTTCACCTGAAGATGAGGTCCCTGCTGCTCGTGTCTCACCATCTCAAGCCGCTCCTTCTGCCAGTAAAGACAATCCCCCATCTAGTGAAAGAGTTTAAGGAATTTGATCCCCTTTTTTTTATTTGGAACNTGTGCTGATGCCCGTTGGCCGCACCTTTGGAAGAATCCTCGTAAGTGCGGTTCCGCAGAAGCAAAAATCCAATCGCAGGTGCATTTCAGGTGAGTTCTTCTTATTCCACAGATGCGGACCACATACCGCATCTGCGGTTCCGCAGGTGCGGCTTTTGTGCAATTAAGCTTTCTTGGAAGGTGAATTCCCTACTCCGCAGGTGCGAGGTCGCACCAGCGGCCAAGAGTCCGCAGGTGTGGAATCACTAGAGATTTTGTACATCTTTCACTAATTTGTGCTCAACTCCACTTCAATTCAACACCAATCACTTCATGGCATCATTTCCCTGAAATTCGAGCAATACACACTCTAAACGACCTCATGTTATCATTGAAGGATGAAAAATCAAACGAAAAGAGGCTAAAATGACTGGTCATATCACCACTCATCACGGGGGGGGGGGGGGGGGGGGGGNGACTTCCATACTGAGGCTAACAATTGGAAGGAGCAGTACGAGAGTTTATAGCTTGATATGGAGGCAATGGAAGAGGAAAAGTGTACCTTGGAGCGGCAGGTTAGATTTATTGCAGTAGAACTGGCCATAGAGAAGGAGTCTTCGAACTAGGCAGGTAAGGACAAAAGTATCTTGGAGTCTTCCTTTGCGGAGAAGCTTTCCCGTGCCACTGAAGAGATTAGAAGCCTGAAGGCATTTATGGATCAGAAGGAGGCATACTCTGGTGAACTTGTTCAATTGCTCACCCAAACCCAAGAAGACCTCCGTAACTCTTCAGAGAAGGTCCAGTTTCTGGAACGATCCATTGCTCCTTTACAGGCTTCTCATGATGATGCCGTGGCTGAGAGAGATGAGCTAAGAGCCGAAGTTGAACAATGGGAGAAAGACTACGAGGTTATTGAGGACAAATCAGTTGTCGATGTTAGTTGGTCTTATTTGAATGCCTGTCTTGACACATTGATGAAAATGGGCCAAGAGAATTTTGACTTGGAAGCCAAAATTGCTAAAACCAGAGAGATGATTGAAAAGTCTCAGCAAAGTCAGAATTTCTCTTCACCTGAAGATGAGGTCCCTGCTGCTCGTGTCTCACCATCTCAAGCCGCTCCTTCTGCCAGTAAAGACAATCCCCCATCTAGTGAAAGAGTTTAAGGAATTTGATCCCCTTTTTTTTATTTGGAACAATTGGTGGTTACCCCCGGTCCCTTTGGGGGTAAAATTTGATCCTTTGTAACTCCCCAACTGACAACTTAGGGACAAATTTTGTATAAATAAATCCGGCTTAGACTAAGTTAATACTTAGTTTATTGCTGTAATATATTAATATTAGCATGACTTTTGATTTCTTTGAGTGTTTGTTTCACTCTTAAGTCTTTGCATGCTTTCGTTTGAGATTTTTGGTTTACCTCTTAGTTTTTGACTTTGCATTGAAAAATGCTTAGATTTATCGTACCTTTTCGTAACAGGCACGATTTATAAAAAAAGGCCCTTTTTTGATCGGCACTTAATGAAGAAGACGTCTCAACTTCATAATGGTGTAAATGTAAAAAAGAGAGATAGGAATTTCACATGTTTTTCTTAACAATGTTTTGAAGAAAGTATTTGTATTATTTTGAGCTTTCGTAACATTTTACATGTGTTTGAGTATCGTTTATAACTCTTTTGAAACTGTTTTTCTTGCAACAGATTTGGTATAAATACGAGGGTATGAACTTGTACCCGTAGCTGTTTTTCTTTTGCAACAGGTTTTTTTTGAATTATTACAAGGGTATAACTGTTTTCATTAACAACAATTTTTGAATAAATACAAGGGTAATGCTTTTTTATCTGTAATTATTTTTATTTACAACAATTTTTGAATAAGTACAAAGACATGCATTTTTACCTGTAACTAGCATTCTGCCTTTAACCTAAACATTCATTTACATTTACGAATATGTTTTGAAGGTTTCCAAATCAAGCTTTGTGCTTTTGTCTTTGGCTCTTTGATTTTGCTCATAATGCTTGACTTGTTGGAAAGATGGTCTTCAAGATTTGATCTTTGACTTTTTTGATAGACTTCTTTGCTTCTTCTTTTCCTTCCATACTATATAGTCCCCCAAGTATTTGAGCTTTAAAGAATGAAATCTCGATCACTTGACTATTCCTTCCTTGTTGTCCTTTTCCTGAAAAGGAAAACCATATGGGACTCGAAGGTATATAGTTTAGATGATGACTGCTTAACCCTTAAAAACGTCCATCAGAAAGTTGTAACCCTAGACCGGAAATTCAGTTACTTCCTCGTGTCTATGCAGGTCTAATATCATCATCTGGTGATGTGTTAGCTTTTTGCCTATCATCTAAAACGGTTAGTATAATTTTAACTGTACAAAAGTAAAATTGAACGTAATGATACCTAACCAGGGGTATTCCTTTTACTTAGAAGTAATACTTCTTCAAATGAACATCATTCAACTGGTTGGTAAGATTCTGCCGTCCATAGTCCATAGCTCATAAGCGCCTTTTCCAGCAATGCCACGGACTTTGTATGGTCCTTCCCAATTTGGATTTAGCTTTCCTGCACTGGCTTCCTTTGTCGATTGGAAGACGTTTTTAAGAACGAAGTACCCAATTTTGAAATATCTGAGGTGAGCTTTTCTGTTATAATATCGCTCTATAATTTGTTATTGGGCTGCCTTACGTATTAATGCAGCTTCTCTCCTTTGCTCGAGCAAATCCAGATTTGTCCTCTACTCGTCGTTGTTCATTTCTTCCCTTGATTTTATGAACCTCGTGCTTGGTTCGACGATTCCACCGGTATTAAAGCGTCTGAACCATAAACAAGCGCGAATGGAGTTTCTACCGTGGTTGTTTTTGCGGTAGTTCTGTAAGCCCATAGTACTGCTGGTAGCTCGTCAGGCCAGTTTCCCTTGGCTTTTTCCAATTGTTTCTTTAATTTGTTGACAATGACTTTGTTTGTTGACTCAACTTGCCAATTAGCCACGGGGTGATATGGTGATGAAGTGATTCGTTTGATTTGCCAGCTTTCGAAGAATTCTGTGATTTGTGAGCCTATGAATTGCGGGCCATTGCCACATACGATCTCCTTTGGTATTCCAAAGCGGCATATTATGTGTCGCCATATGAAGCTTTTCACTTCTTTTTCTCGCACCTGTTTGAAAGCGTCTGCCTCCACCCATTTTGTGAAATAATTTGTTAACACGAGTAAGAACCATACCTTTCCTTTAGATGGGGGAAGAGGTCCCACTATATCCATGCCCCATTTCATGAATGGTCACGGTGACACTAGTGGGTGGAGTAATTCTGCTAGTCGATGCATATTGTTAGCATATCATTGACATTTGTCGCATTTGGCTACGAAATGCTCAGCGTCTTTTTCCATTTTAGGCCAATAATACCCTGCTCTGATTAGGATTTTGACTAAGGATCTCGCTCCCACGTGGTTTCCGCAGTGTCCCTGGTGTACTTCTTTATTCAAGTACTCTGTTTGATTGGGTCCAACGCACTTTGCTAGGGACCTCCAAACATCTTGCGGTATAAAGCATCACGAACTAGGCAATACCGTGCAGCTTTCCGGCGAAGTGCTTGAGCTGCTTTTTTATCTACAGGTGCGGTACCATTCTGCAAAAAGTGTACAATATTGTTTCTCCAATCCCAGGTTAAATTGTTATATGTTACCTCATTTTTGTCCTGTTCGATTGCTGAATGAAATAAGTGTATCACAATTGCGTTGTCTTTATTCATTACGTTGGTAACTGCTGCGAGGTTAGCCAATGCATCCACTTCTGCATTTTCCTCCTTGGGTGTTTGCATAACCTTCCATGACTGGAATTTTCTTACTAGGTCTCGTGCCTTTTCCAGATATTGCTGCATCTGAGCCTCCCTAGCGGTATAAGTCCCCTACATCTGGTTTACCACTAGTTGAGAGTCACTTTTGATCACGATCTTCTCAAATGAGAGTTCTCGTGCTAATTCAAGCCCTGCAATGACAGCTTCATACTCTACTTCCTTGTTATTATGGGATAACATTTAATAGCTTGTCTTATCTTCTCACCCGCAGGTGATATTAGAACGATTTCCAAACCGGCTCCTTTTATATTAAAAGAGCCGTCAGTAAATAGGGTCCATATTCCTGGATTAGCCCCGTTGAAGATTTGTAATTCTTTTTCCACTTCAGGGGTTATGCTAGTATTAAAATCAACGACGAAATCAGCTAAAATTTGAGACTTTATTGCAGTCCTAGGCTGATATATTATGTCATGTTCGCTTAATTCTATTTCCCACTTAGCTAATCTCCCTAATAACTCTTGCTTATGCAAAATATTTCTCAGTGGATATGAGGTTACAACAATAATTAGGTGACATTGAAAGTACGGTCTTAACTTTCTAGCTGCCATGATTAGAGTTAAGGCTAATTTTTCTAGATGAGGATATCTAGTTTCCACATCTAATAAAGACTTTCTTACATAATAAATTGGAGATTATTTACCTTTGTCTTCTCTTACCAATACTGCACTTACGGCAATTTCCGCAAGGGCAAGATAGACATACAACCTTTCCCCCTCTTTTGGTTTAGACAACAACGGGGGTTTTGATAAATAGGCCTTCAGATCTTTGAGAGTTTGTTGGCATTCTTCAGTCCATTCGAACTGATTCTGCTTTTTTAGAACTGAAAAAAATTTAAAACTCTTCTCCGAAGACCTGGAGATGAATCTTCCTAAGGCTGCAATTCTTCCTGTTAGTCTTTGAACTTCTTTTTTGCTCATAAGTATATCAGGTATTTCATCAATAGCTTTAATTTGAGCAAGATTTACTTCTATACCTATATTTGATACAAGGAAACCCAAAAACTTACCTGATTCAACCCCAAAGACTCATTTTTCTGGATTTAATTTCATGTTATACCTGCGAAGGATTTCGAAAGTGATTGAAAGATGTTGGAAATGATTTTCCGCTTGTGTTGATTTCACCAGCATGTCATCAATGTATACTTCCATTGTTTTCCCCAGATGTTCTTGGAACATCTTGGTTACTAGCCTTTGATACGTGGCTCCAGAATTTTTCGGGCCAAAAGGCATGACTTTGTAACAATAAGTTCCCCTGCTTGTAATAAAGGAAATATTTTCCTTGTCTGAGGGATCCATTTTTATCTTATTATAACTAGAGTATGCATCTAGAAAGCTTAACCATTCATGACCTGCAGTGGCATCAATCATTTGATCTATGTGTGGTAATGGGAATGAGTCTTTAGGACATGCTTTTTTCAAATCTGTGTAATCTACGCATACTCTCCATTTACCATTCTTTTAGGGCACCGCTACGGTATTAGCTAGCCAATAAGGATATTTTACCTCACATATTGAATCAATTTTCAAGAGTTTCTGTACCTCTTCATCGATCACTTGGTTCTTGAATGGTCCTTGCTTTCTTTTCTTTTGCTTGACAGGCACGAAAGATGGATCTTCATTTAGTTTATGAGTCATCACTTCTGGAGGTATACATGTCATATCTGAATGGGACCAAGCGAAACAATATGCATTAGCTTTTAAATATTCAACTAACTTACCTCTTCTCGCGGGGCTTAACCTCGTGCCTATATGAACTTTTTGCTCAGGATCTTGTTCAAACAGTGGGATAACTTCGAGCTCCTCAGTAGTTGTTTTGATATGCTCGTCTTCTTCTGGCTCCTGAATGACATCGGGTCTGGAATCCATGTCCGCATGTTTTGATGTTGCCTCTGTGGTGATTTGGTTCACCTTCTCATGACTATCTTCTTTCGTACCTGTTTGGATGACTTCCTAGTCTTCTTATTCTCCCGCTACCTCTTTTTTGTTAGAGTGTACTACTAAATTTATATTCCTTAGGGTTTGTTGATCGCCTCGAATCTGTTGAATTCCCCATTTGGAAGGGAATTTAAGTACCTGATGTAAAGTAGATGGTATTGCTTCCATATCACGGATCCATGGTCTCCCCATGATTACGTTGTAAGCCATATCAATATCAATGACTTGGAATCTCGTATTTTTTATTACTCCTTCCGCATAGGTACTAAGCTCAATTTCTCCTTTTGTTATGACCGTAGAGTTGTCAAACCCAGATAAGTCTCGTGCTTTTGGGATTACTCGATCCTCCATTAGCATTTCTTCCACAACTCTCAACAAAATAATATTGACTGAGCTACCTGGATCAATCAACACTTTTTTTTATGTTAGTGTCATGTATAAGAAGGGATATTACCAGTGCGTCGTTATGAGAAAGCAGTAGTCCGTTGACATCTGCGTCGTCGAATTATATATTGTCTTCTTCCATGGCTTCACAAATCCGCTTCCTGTGTGTAATTGTGAATTTGGTTGTTCTTTTGCAAACTACTCCGTTCACCTCTTCTCCTCCGTGTATCACATTTACCGTTCTTTTTGGAGACGGTGGCTTTGGGGGCTTTTGCCTGTTCTTCATATATGCCTGTTTACCTTTTTCACTAAACAACTCTGTTAGATAGCCCTGTTTTAATAACTGTTCCACCTCACCTTGCAATAACCTGCAATATGATGTTATGTGTCCATGATCGTTATGGAATTCGCACCAGAAGTATGGATTCCTTCTATTTGGATTCGATCTCATTTCTTTGGGCCATCGAACTTTATCGCCCATATTTCTCAATACTGTGATTAATTCAGAAGTACTTACATTGAAGTTGTAGTCTCCAATTCTTGCATTACCTCTATTTCCTTCATCCCGATCCTTTTTGGATCTCGATGAGGATGAGCTCGTATCTATATTTAATGGTCTATATTCTGACCGTGTGTTTTCAAACTTGGAATGAGTTTCTCATCCCGAAGGTCCCATATATAGATCGTACCTGTTCTTACCTGCTCTCCTTTCTGGTTCAGAGCGTTTAGAACTGGTTCTGTCTTCTGCTTTTGATTGAGCAATGGTATCTTCTTCTATTCGTAACTAGGTATTGTACCTGTTATAGACATCGTTCCATGTCGTAGCTGGGAATTCTCTCAAGCTTTCCTTGAGTCTTCTCGTGGCTTCTGAGCTTCTATCATTTAAATTGCTTGCAAATGCCATTGCTTCCCAATTGTCAGGTACCCTTGGTAGCAACATTCTTTCTCGTTGAAATCTGTCTACAAACTCACGGAGCAACTCCGCGTCTCCTTGTTTTATTTTGAATATGTCTTCCATTCTTTCTTCGACTTTTTGTGCACCGGAATGTGCTTTTATAAAAGAATCTGCAAGCTCAGCAAAATAGTCAATAGAATTTTTGAGTAGAAGAGAATACCATGTTAGCGCTCCTTTGGTGAGTGTTTCTCCGAACTTCTTGACCATTGCTGATTCAATTTCTTATTTAGTCAGATCGTTGCCTTTTACTCCTGTAGTAAAAGCAATTACATGATCACATGGATCGGTCATCCCGTCATACTTGGGAATATCAGGCATTTTGAATTTCTTAGGAATAGGCAAGGGTGCAGCACTTGGCTTCCAAGGTTGTTGAGAATATCTATCAACGTCAATGCCCTTGATGACATGTGATACTCCAGGAAGTTTTTCGATTCGATCATTTTGTTCCTTCACCTGTTTCTGCAAGGTTGGTAATAAAGATTGTAATTCCGGATTATTGGACATACATAGTCTTGCTTCGGGCGACTCATTTGGAGTGCCTCTACTTCCTGAGTTTGCTAATTCGGATTGTGAATTTTCCACAGTTGCGGTGTTGTTAGAAGGAGGTGTAGGTAATACAGTTGGTAGTCCCCTCATGAAAGCTTGTAAGGCTTGAGTCACATATTCACCAACCATTGTCTTACAGGTCTTGTTCTCCTGTTTGTTCATTTCCATTGTGATTATTGTTTTGAGTCATAGATCTCTCTGGGGATTGATCCCTTGAGCCTCGTGGGGATCATGAACGTGATGGAACTGGAGTTCCAATTCTCTGTTGGTTGTTGTCATTGGCGTTCGACATAATTCACAGAATATTATTTGCGAAAAAACAGAGATTATCAGATTCCCGGTAATGGAACCAATTTGTTTAACCAAAGAATTAGATTCTTTGTCAAAGTTATTTTAAGAAGAACTTGGGTTTTCGATAATCAAGAGAATATGCAAATAATTGTAAATAGATTCGTCGATAGAAAGCAGTAAAGATGTGTAAAAGTAAGTATATTTTAGTAGTGGTTCGAACGTGTCCTTACAAGTTATATTTTACTCCCTTATATAGGGAATTTCTTAATATAACGTCTACTCTTTTCAGTGATTAAGCATTAATGACTAATAATGGCATTAATGTAACGTTACAATGATTAATCGTAACTATTACGTGAAGATTATGTAACGTTTGGCTCATTGAGTGAAGATCTTCGAATCTGCCCCTTATTCTTCCTTGATTCATTCGGACTGTGCCTCTTCATCTCCTTAATTAGATTGAGATTCCCGTATCTTATTACTCGTGGGTATGTTGTTCCGTTCCTCTTTGTCTCGTACCTCTTCGTAAAGTCTGGTCCAGTTATCATGTTTTCATTGCTCCACCTGGATTTTTTAGTCATCATAATTAATACACGCTTGAAGCCTATTTTTATCAATAAAGCTACTTGGTGATTAATAAAATAAGTTAGTTATAAAAAAAAACTATAAACCACTCGAAAGTGTGAGGTGAAAAATGTTCGTTGTAGGAAAAAAATTCAAATCTGTTTTGAAGTAAAAATCTCTTAAAGTCTGAATATTTCCTTGGGTCCACTTTAATCGATTTTTTGGTCTTTTTGAGTGGTTCATAATATTTTTTTTTCCAGATATCATGAATAAATTATTTTTTTTTTCGACGTTGCCCTTTGATAAAGAGTCTTCGGATATTTGTTACATTTCCAATGAACAAACTAAAAAGATAGTAAATATTAATATGGTCAATTCTATTGTTAATTAATACTCTCTCCGGTCTACTTTCAAGTGATTTTAAGCCTTTTTTTTGTGGTTCACAATATTTGATTTTTCCAGATATCAAGAAAGAATTAACCTCTTCCTTTCAAAGTTACCCTCGCAGTAAAGAGCCTAGCTAGGAGTAGTTTATTATATTTTCAATGAGTAAATTAAGGTTAATATGGCCAATTTCATTGTTAATTAATGCTAAAACATAAATTCCTTAATATGTGTGAAAAGAGTCAAAACAAATTACTTAAAATATACTGCAGGAAGTACTAAAAGTGAATTTCTTAATATGTGTATAAATAATTAAAAAATCAATTATAGTGGACCAGAAGCAGTATGTACATTATTCCTCCATATTTCCAATTTCCAATGAGTTGACCAGTTGTTTTATAAGATAAAATTAGAAATAGACTTCGTACTTCCTCCATTCACTTTTACTTTTCCACTGTTCTAAAAATAAATTTTCAATTTTACTTCATATCAAGAAAAAAAATTCATTTTTCCTACCTTTCCCTTAACATTAATTACTCATTCCATATCTATTAAAATTATACACCAATAAATATGGGTAACATAGTAAATTATGCATTTTATTTTTTATTTAATAGGGGTATGCGACATGTAAAATGCATGGAGAGAGTAGTTCTTTTCAATTTGCGTCCCGATGAATTGAACTGATTATTAGGTAAAAATTGCGTGGGGTAGCCACTTTTTAAAGTGGTATTTACTTTTTATCCAGTATTTTTAATGCTGAGCAAAAGTAGCCACTAGCCTATTAAAATTAATATGAAAAGACGGTGATACCCTTTCTAAGTTTTTATGATCAACGAGATTTTCCTTACTTTTGGGCTTGCTATCGTCTTCATTGCCATGGCTGTGATTCGCGTAAGATAAATTTGGCCTCCAAATGAGATTCCTCCGAAGAAAACGTTGCTACTGTTTTACTTTCTCAAGAAGAAAACGTTGCTATTGTTATATTTGATCTTTAGGACTTTTCTTGTAGGATAACGATTGCGGAAAAGTAAGTATGTAGCTTAAAAAGGTGAGTGTGAAGAAGAGAGAGTGGGAGCTGCAAGTTGTCTGGAAAAATGGAGGAGGGTCGTCGAAGTAGGGAGGTTATCAGAATAGTTAAGGACAATAGGTCCTGAACTTACAGTTACAAGTTCAAAAGTTAAGGATAATAGGTCCTGAACTTACAGTTACAAGTTCAAAAGTTAAGGACAATAGGTCCTGAAGTTTGAGTTCCAAGTTCAAAAGTTAAGGATAATAGGTCCTTAACTTTGAATTCCAAGTTCAAAAGTTAAGAACACTTGGTCCTTAACTTTGAGTTACAAGTTAAAAAGTTAAGAACACTTGGTCCTGAACTTTAAGTTTCAAGTTCAAAAGTTAAGGACACTTGGTCCTTAACTTTGAGTTCCAAGTTCAAAAGTTAAGGACACTTGGTCCTGAACATTGACTTACAAGTTCAAAAGTTAAGGATACTTGGTCCTTAACTTTGAACTCCAAGTTCAAAAGTTAAGGACACTTGGTCCGGAACTTAAACTTACAAGTTCACAAGTTAAGGACACTTGGTCCCGAACTTAGACTAACAAGTTCAAAAGTTAAGGACAGGCAGTCCTTAACTTACAGTTACAAGATCAAAAGTTCAGGACAATAGATCCTTAACTTTGACTTACAAGTTAAAAAGTTAAGGACATTTGGTCCTGAAGTTTGAATTCCAAGTTCAAAAGTTAAGGACATGTAGTCCTGAAGTCCTGAACTTAGAGTTACAAGTTCAAAAGTTAAGGACATGTAGTCCTCAAGTCCTGAAGTTAAGTTCAAAAGTTAAGGACATGTAGTCCTGAAGTCCTGGAGTTAAGTTCAAAAGTTAAGGACATGTAGTCCTGAAATCCTGAACTTAGAGTTCCAAGTTTAAAAGTTAAGGACATGTATTCCTCAAGTCCTGAACTTAGAGTTACAAGTTCAAAAGTTAAGGACATGAGCAGAAGGGTATTTTCGTCTGGGAAGTCAAAGTTTATTAAAGCAGTGGCTAAAGACTAAAGACATTTTAAATAGTGGCTTAAAAGTAAATACATGTGTTATTAGTGGCTAACCGTGCACTTCCCCCTATTATTAGCTGTCAAGAACTAACAGGCCCATGACTTACACCAATGAGCCCAAAACGGCAATTTCACAAATTTACTCAAGAAGGTTTTGATCAAATATAAAAGAAAAATTAATGAATTTTTACCTATATATACTACATTAAAAACTTATCTACCCTCACTGTTTAAGTTTTAACTTTATTATAAGTTGATATACAATTTACCAATTATATACAAATTCGTATTAATGGGTATTTCATTATATTAGGAATTGAATAAGGAATTCCCTCTTTTCTCTCTCTCTCTCTCCCATTCTCTATCAGTATTCATATATTAATATCTTTATGTGGATTAACTGAAGAAATGATACTAATGCTAAGTGTAAAAGAGAGAGAAGATTAGTACCTAGCAAAGTTCTTGTTTCAGATCCTATGAAAACGAGGAAGTAAATAAGAAAGAAATTAGCTTTGATGAATAGAATCATTTTGTTATCATTCCTTAGCTTTTTGGAATCAATAAACATAATAGTATTAATTAGAAGCGAGTAGATTGAATTGGAAACTATGTTAATCCATTAAAAGCTCCATTAACAACCATTAAAAAGTTTCAAAGCTTTGAATTCGAAAATGGAATTTCATGAAATTATTTTTCGTTTGGTTTGGTGTTGTTGCAAATAATTGGGAATATCCATTGGAATTTATATCTCAAATTTGGGACAATTTGATGAAGATTCGAGGTGGTTTTGATTGAAATTTCAGATTGAAACTCGAAAAAGAAGACATGAACATATTGTATATATTTTGTATGTCAAATGTAGAAATGTTATACAAAATATCTATAACTTACATAACTGGATATAAGTTGTATAAAAATTGTATGTAAATTATAGTTTTTGACCGGATTTTGTACAAAAAATGTGTATTTATGTTGTAGATAAACTGTAGCTTTTGACCGAATTTATATATATTTTGTAAAAAACTTTTGTTACTTCCTTTAAATATAAAAACTTGGACAAAGCCGGATAAATAAATTTAAAATCTTGTATATATGCGAAAAAGTCACAAAAATTAACCTAAATAGATGATGGATTATAATATATGCATAACTATATATAATTACTGTATAATCTATATATACCAATTAAAAAAGTAAATACTAAATTCGGCAGACTATTTACGTAAAGATTTCAGTATAAAATATATTATTTTTATGATTTCAAACAAAAATGAAAGAGCCACTTGTATAGGAAGAGAACGAAAAAGGGCTTAGGTGATAGTTAATTTTGACTAAACGTTATTGGACATAGTATCATGCGTAAGGGCCGAAATCGAGAATTAAGGTGGAAGGATGACAAGGGAGTCGCTAGTGTCTCTTAGTCTTATAGTAGTACTAGTATTATTTTTGTATTAATTTAATTCATGGTTCTTTATTATTATATATTGTGCCATTTACTCCTGTTGCATTGTTGTTGCTACTGTTTGTCACTTTATTTTCACTGTTCCTTGAGCCGAGGGCTATCTGAAACCACCGCTCTATCATTCTAAGATAGGGGTAAGGTTTGCGTACACGTTACTCTCTCCAGGTCCCACCTGTGAGATTACATTGGGTTATGTTGATGTTATGGGACAAAGTATCGTAACTAGAAAGGGCCATTGGAAAACCTTCTACTTTTTTCTCCAACTTAATTAAGCAAAATGTTGTTGTCAATGAGGTAATCCAACTCATTCCCCCACTGATTTGATCGCAATTCTGATGTAATCAATGACTCACTTTGCATTCTTTTTCCTGATCTTAATCAACAATTCGTGGGTTTATCTGACCTAATTGGATGGACAAAACTCTATTTTGTTTCAGCATACTAACGATCCCGTAACTATAATAGGCAATAATCTTGGTCAAGCAAGAAATGTGTATAACGCGAAAAGACATCAATTAGGCTGATTAATTTACAATTTTTGGTTGATTTTGGCTTATAATTTTTTTTAATATTTACCAGACACGTCAATAAGCTAAAAAAATACTTACAAAAATAATATGATCTGCTTATGAACTTACTCAAACAGCTCCAAAATAGGACAAAAGTAATTGCTACTATTCTTCACAAAGCAGAAAACAAAAGATTGAATTAAAAAGTAAAATTGGGAATTAAAGTGAAAAAGAGGAGCAGTGTGCTAGGCAATAAGTAAGAAGATATTTTGAGGTCATTGCCTAAATCACATTCCATTAGCTACAGACTGCACAGTAGCAAGAAAGGCGCGCGTAAAGGGTTTTCAGTTAAAACTTTTCACCGTCACATACATTGACAACTTGAAAATTTTCCCTAAAAGTGTTCAAGGCGAATATATATATATCACATATATAAATATTCTTAACTTTTACTTTTCCTTTCGTTTAATTTACGTGAGTCTACTTGACTGGACACGGAGTTTAAAAAAAGAGAATAGACTTTTGAACTTGTGTAAAATAAGACACATATATTATGTATGGCTATAAATTACTGCATAGAGGTAAGGAAAAAAGTGATTCTTTTTGGCACGCACTAAAAAAGAAATAAATTTACATAAATTGAAACGGAGAGTATATAAACTATAATTTTTCTATATAATAATATAATTTTCCGGCGACCATTCACGAGATGTGGCTGCGCCACTGCCCAGTTATCACATATCTAGTACTCATGAAGATTTGATCTCACCATTGACTTCATTGGGATCATTTTCTAAGTCTAGGAAGCAGAGAAGTTGCTAGTAGGTTTTTCTAAGTCCCTCCGTAGTCCTGTCCTTGAGTTCTTTCTTTGAAAGTAGTGAATGGGGTAAGAGGTGTATAACCATTACCCTTTCCTTTAGTCATGAAAGGGCTATTTCCCCTACCTTTCTTTCTAGGCGCATGATTTCATTCCCCTAGTGCTTCCTATCCTTCTCAGGGGTGAAAGCAAGAGCCCTTGCTTCACCACGACCAAGCCAGAGACTAAGGAGAGTAGAATAAGGTGAAGGTGGATACCGCTCATCAAGAGCTTGGTTAAGTGTCCAAGACCGTATGCCTTGCTGGTTGGATCTGAATCTGCTCTATAGTTATCTAATCTCTTTCTTTTCCTACCTCCCCTACGAAGGGAAGTACAAAGGAAGCTACTTCGAAGTTGAAGGGGCTATTCTCATTAACAACACTTCCATATAAAAGCCAAGCTTTTCTGGAACTAAGTTTTATATATATTATGTTATAATATATGTTATCTATAACAACACTTTGTATTGGTCGCAATTTGGATCAAACTTAACGATGTCATTCGCCGAGGTCGAAGCTCGGGTCGGCCAATAATTGGGGACGAAGGTTCTAATTTGAACGAGGTCGACGGTAGAAGTCCATAGTAACGGTAGTATAGTTCTAGATTAGAAAAAAGGAATATTCTATTAGAATTTTCACTCCCTTGTACTTTTTAGGGTTCCTCAAAGAATGTTCCCCATATATAGGAAACAAAGGGGAGAAAAGAGGCATCTGAAACTCTCTGAGAGAACACGTTGTAATATTGACTATTGAAAGAATATACACTTCTTGTCTTTTCTATTGATTCCCAAGTTAAAAGACACATTTTCATATACAAGATCCAAGAACATAGTATTTCATCCACGTTGCTTGTCATTTGCATTGCTGACAACGAGATAGTTGGCTCTCAACGCTTGACATTTTGGGCGAGTTATCCTTTATTATTACTTTTATTGCCGTTGTATGAATTTACTCCACCTATTCACTCATATAATCATTGTCAATCATCATCAACAACTTTGTCTGGTATTTAATACTACGACACTTTTATCTCATTCATTCATCACCACAATCACAAATCTGACAGTCATTAAGCTTAACTAGGATTAACCTTCCATTTTACTTATTAAATCTCTCATAGAAGTATTTATCATATTTTTGGTAAAACACACTTCGGTATAACATCCAAAATATTCGGAACAAACGAGACTGTTATAGAGAGGCACATGAAGCGCATACTCTCCACGCCATATCATCCCGCCGGAAATGGTCAGGCCGAATCCTCCAACAAAACTATATTTAACATCATGAAAAAGAAACTCGAGGACGCCAAGGGACTGTGGCCAGAACTGCTACCAAACATGCTACGGGCATACTGCACTACGCAAAAGACAAGCACAAGAGAAACTCCATATTCTTTGGTCTACGGCATAGACGCAGTCATACCAGTCGAGGTCAGAGAGCCAAGCCTGAGATACTCCAATGAAAGCGGACCAAACAACGACGAGAGCATAAATCAAGATCTCAACAAGACAGAGTAACGGAGAGATATGACATACATAAGGATGGTCGCCCAAAAAAAAAAAGCAGAACGATACTACAACAAAAAGGCCAAAGTTCGACCACTCAAAGTCAGGGACGATGTACTCAAGGCTAAAACGCAGGCAAGCAAAGACCCAAGAGAGGGTAATCTACGAACCAACTGGGACGGACCGTACAAGATCACCGCAGCAGTTAACAAAGGACCATGCCAGTTAGAAACAATGGAAGGGAAATTGTTGCCCAACAATTGGAACGTCGCTCATCTCAAGCACTTCAACTTTTGAACACAGACGCCCTCTAAGTCATACTCTTTTTCCCTCACTCGGGTTTTATCCCTAGATGGGTTTTATCGAGGAGGTTTTTAACGAGGTGATGAGGGGGCGCCTCGAAGTTCGAGCTGGTTATTCATCGCTCCGCCTATCGTCTACTCCAACCAGACCGATGAAGGGACTAGGTAGATGGAGAACTTCTCAAACGTATATGATAAACAAAGTATGTATCATTCTCCAATGACATTCTCCAATGAAATGAATAAACAAAGCAATACGCAGAATCTCTTCGCACAACTCCAAATCGCCCTCCACATTCATTCGACCTCGCTTGAATCATTTACATTCAACCTCGCTCGAATCACATACCTTTAATCTCGCTCGAATCATTTACATTCAACCTCACTCGAATCATTTACATTCGACCTCGCTCGAATAATTTATATTCGACCTCGCTCGAATCATTTATATTTTACCTCGCTTGAATCATTTACATTCGACCTCGTTCGAATCATTTATATTCGACCTCGCTCGAATCAATTACATTCGACCTCGCTCGAATCATTTATATTCGACCTCGCTCGAATCACATATATTCGACCTCGCTCGAATCACATATATTCGACCTCGCTCGAATCACATACATTCGACCTTTCTCGAACCACTTACATTCGACACCGCTCGAAGTATTTATACATGACAACCGGCCAAAGATTGGCCCCAAGCCAGCCGATGATCGGCCTACTAAGAACACCATCGCAACAAAATAAGACAATTAACAAGAAGGCAAAACATACAACAAAAGGTAACCATTCCATTACAAACTAATCAGGTTACAAAACTCTTTTTTTTTACAACGGGCTCGAGTACACCCTCGCAGAAAAAAAAAATAGCAATCAAAATTCAGGCACAAGCCACTAAGCCCCATCATCCCCTTTAGCATATTCGTCATCGTACCAGATATTAGAAGCAAGCCCATCCACTGCGTCATCATCACCGTCGTCCCCACCGGGCGAATCAGGAGCATAGCCACAAGCTTCACGGGTTGCCTGCGCTTTAGCATGAACATTGGATAGTTCCTCCTCGGAGACCTTCCCGGCGGCCCTCAAAGACCTGAATACGTCCAGATGAGCCTTTGCATGAACCCACATTTCATACAACTCCTACGACATGCTCGCATCAGCAGAAACTTGAGAAGCAGACGGACGGGATAGATGTTCCTTCTCAGCCCTCCAAACCACTATGTGCTCATTCAACCTTACCAGCTCCGCCTCCAGACCTCCAACCTGCTCCTCCAATCTCGCCATTGTGAGCGTTGAAGTCTCTGCTTTATTAGCCTGCTCAGACCTACAGACGCGCAGGGTCCCCGCCAAGGCCGCCGCCTCCGCTATTGAGGCTGTCCTAACTCGCTCCGCCAGCTTCAACTCCTCAACCTTGGTACCTAACTCATCCCTCAGAGTGGCAACCCTCGCCTCACTCTGATCAAGCTCGACCTTTAAGGGTACCACTCACGCCTGGAGGTTCGAATTCTCAGCCATCACTCCCTTCCCTAGTTCGAGCTCGTCCTCCTTAGACATAAACACTTCTTCCATATCGCTACACCGACTAATGGCTTTTAGTATCTCCTCATGCTTCTCTTTTAGCTCCTCGTCCTTCCTCCTAATCTCGTCACAAAGTTCCTGGAATTGCCCGTCCTCGCCAACGCTCCTGACCACCTTCCGATACTTAGAATGGTATTCTCCGTACTTGGACTCTATCCTCTTATACTGAGCCACCCTCTCCTCGTCCCGCCGGTCAAACTCAATGTTGAGGATAAGAGTCTAACAAAAAAGAGGAAAGAAATAAGTCAGCAAAAATGAAGCGATACTAGCAAAGCATACAAAAGTGTAGGAAATATACTCTCCCGAAGAGCCATCCCAGATATGCTAAGAGAAAGGTCAACGTCCTTCAGCATCTGCAGCGTCTTGTTCTCGGCCTCGACATATAAAGGGTAAAACGACGGTGCCACACGCTCTGTAGCGACCAAAAGGTTGACGTCCACAGGTATGGCTATGTGACAATTACGACCCTCCGTCCTTATCTCCACGCGAATCTTCCTTTTAGTGAAGGCTCTAACCTTGTGGGCTCGATGTCGGAACCCGAATCGACATCCCCTACGCCAGAATCATCACTTCATCTCACCCTCGACAAAGAACGACCACCTACAATCTGCGCGAGCTCTTCGTCGCTACCAACCTCCTCGGCCCTGGAAGGACTCTCTCTCATAGCGCACTCGGACATAATGCCCATCTCCTCGGCAGGAAATGACTTTAACCTCGTCCCAAGGGTCGAAGTCCTCTCCGATCCTTCAACATCTACGACTTTCCCCATCTCCACCCTTCGCCTCTTCCTCATCGACGACTCCTCATCATGAGAAGGCTCGTCAGTAAGAAGAAGGACTTGCTGAGGCGGGATATCGCCAGGAACAACCATACCGGAAGAGACGGACCCCTCTTCCCATTGAATCTCATCTTCGCCTCTTGTGGATTCAACCAAATCTAACTCCCTCGCAATCGAGGCCGCCTTTTGACGTAAAGCGAGAACAGGTATCTTCGGTTTCTTGGAGACCCGCCGACCTAATACAAATAACGCGTTGAGTCAGGAAACGCTAAGGGACTCAGCCAAAAGAGATAACTAAGATACTTACGAGGGGGGACCTTCGGTCCATAGCGCTTATAGAAGGAAGACCAGTCACGAATCCCCACGACATGAGGCAACACGCGAGCCAACCAATCCTCCATGTACAGAACGAGGGAGGGAGAACGCTTTACAACTGCAAATGAGAAAGCGGTAAAGAAACTTAAAAGAATAGAGAATAACAAAGAATGAATGGAGGAAAGAACGAGAAAATACTTACGATTGTAATTCCACTTTTCGGGAAACCCGATCGGGTCCGCCACCAACTGATCAGTTCTGACGAAGAAGTATGTAATGACCCAAAGGGTCATTTTATGAAAAATAGACTAAATTCTAGGCTTACTAGCCCTAAAAATACTAATTTTAATTACCTCAATTGCATGCGCAGTCCGAGCGTGAAACCGGAAAGCTTTTATGTGGAAATATGAGAAATAGAAATTTCTAGAGTTAAAATTTGATTATAGTTGACTTTGGTCAACATTTTGAGTGAACAGACCCGAATCTGCATTACGACGATCCCGGGAGGTCCGCAGTAAAATATGGGACTTGGGCGTATTCCCGGAAATGAATTCCGAGCTCCCAAGCGTTAGAAAACAATTTTTGAAGAAAATTGTTCTACTGGTTAATTTAAGAGATAAAGAAATAAAATACTATGTGAAATATATGATATCGGGCCCGTATTTTAGTTCCGGAGCCCGGAACAAGTTCGTAATGTTATGTAAGTCCTATCTGTGAAGTTTCATGAGAATCAGAGTTGATTTGATGTAATTCGGACATCCGGTTGAAAAGTTAGAAATTTGAGTGTTCTTGATGAAATCTTTGGTTTTGAGGCTAAATCTTTAGATTTTGATGATATGATTGCACGAACAAGTGCATGATTGGTTTGGAGCCACAAAGGCTCGGGTGAGTTTTGGATAGGCTACAAAGTGTCTAGACTTAAAAACAAATACCCCAACAGATGAACATCTAGTGTGCAGGCCTCAGATCTCGCAAATGCGAGGTCGGGCTTCGCAAATGCGAAGCCAATGTCCAGGCCTCTGATCTCGCAAATGCGATGTCCTGGGTTGCAAATGCGAAGGACCTTGTTCACAAATGCGAGGTCTTGTTCGCATTTGCGATATCTCTCCGGAAAGCCCAGGGTTCACAAATGCGAACTCCAGTTCGCAAATGCGAGACCCGCAACCTATTATATCAGCTTTTTCACGGGATTTTTCACTTTCTTTTCAATTTTCTAAAACCCTAAACCCCCCTAGGCGATTTTCCAAATACCCAAACTTCTCCAAATTATTGGTAAGTGATCTCTTACTAATTTCTTTCAATTCCTAACAACTTTTAACAAGATTTCAACCAAAAATCTAAAGTTTTCATGGTAAAAATTTGGTTTTTGGGAAGAACTTAGAAATTTCAAATTTTGGGGAATTAGACCTTGAATTGAGGTCAGATTCCAATACCAATTGTATATCCGTGATCGGGGGAGATTGGGCAAACGGATTTTGGTCCGAACCTCGAGTTTAGACCAAGCGGGTCCGAGGTCGATTTTCAAATTTGAAAAGGAAAACTTAGAAAGACCATTGTTTTTCAATAAAGATGATTTCTTTAGGCCATGATTGATAACATTGAACAAATTGTGATTAGATTCAAGCGGGTTAGAAGCAAATTCTAAAGGAAAGGCAGTGCTAGAGCAGTGAAGTGCTTGTTAGATCGAGGTAAGTGCTTGGTTTAACCTTGACTCACGGGAATAGAAATCCCCACTTATTTGCTATGTGAATTACCATGTGTGTGGTGTATAGGTGAGATGACGAGTACCTATGCACCACCAAATTGCCTGTTAAACACGATCCGTTTTTCGTTTCCAACTTAATCGACTCCTGTCTTAATCGTTCTATGTCTATTATTGTTTCTATGGCTACCTGGCCTCATTAGTTTGTTGTTGAAAATTGTTGTGGTTATTTTGGAAGAGTATCGGTTGTTTATTTGGTTCCCTTGTGGTACAGAAAGGTTGTGCAGTTTGACATTGTTTTTACGAGATGTATATATTTATGTTCATGTTGGTTTCATTTTGTGATAAAAATGATGAGTGTATGAGGAGTACGATTTTCTATTTATAATTGTTAAAATAAAAGTGTTGTGGAAGGCTTGGCCTGAATTATAAAAGTTTTTGATAAATAAATAAATTGATAGTGATAAGGGTGGAGAAATTGATAGTGATAAGGGTGGCGAAATTGATAGTGATAATGGTGGAGAAATTGATAGTGATAAGGGTGGCGAAATTGATAGTGATAAGGGTGGCTAAATTGATAGTGATAAGGGTGGATAATTCATAGTGATAAGGGTGGATAAATGATAGTGATAAGGGTGGACAAGTGGGATTGGGTTGCACGTTGCAACAAGTAATTGATGAGGGTGGATACTTATGTGTTTTTTTACTGGATTTCAAAAAGGTTTTGTTGGTTTTTGAAACTCAAGGATGTGAAACTTACAGATTTGAAAACTTACTGTTTTACTCTACTATTTTTTTGTATCTCGTATTTACCTCTATTTCAAAAGTCAAAACTTTGAAAGTGTTGGAAATTTTGTGTAAGATTTGGTGACAACTGAGGCCTGGAATGGGAGACTGGGTTATTTTATTTATTGATTCAATTATATTTTTCTTGTTCACGTAGAGTTGTTTTATTGCGTTATTATATATATATATATATATATATATATATATATATATATATATATATATATATATATATTGTTACAGGTTAAATTATAAATTGCCCCGCCTTAGCCTCGTCACTACTTCGTCGAGGTTAGGATCGACACTTACTCAGTACATGGGGTCGGTTGTACTGATACTAAACTCTGCACTCTTTTGTGTAGATCCAGGTACCAGCCATCAGTAGAGATTTTTTAGTAGCTGCTATCCACTTTTCCGGAGACACTAGGTATATATGCCGGCATTCGCGGATCCCGAGAGTCTTCCCTTATTTTTATGAACACTGTTTTAATATATTCGGACAATTACTCTATTTCTTTCAGCCCAGTATTTGTAGCATTCTTTAGCAGTTCGTGAATTGTGACACCAGACCTTGGGGTAGTCTTATATATATATATATAATTAGTTCGTGGTTCGGTTTGTTTAGTTGTTTATTATTTTTATATTTCGAATTATTCGTTGGAAATCATTAGATTAAGTTTGCTTTAAATTTATTTTATTGTGTCTAAGTAAATAATCAAAGGAAAATAGCTAATCGAATTCTAACATTGGCTTGACTAGCAAGTGTGGTGTTAAGCGCCATCACGATCCCTAAGGCTGGGAATTTGGGTCGTGACAAAGTATTTGCGCCAGAATAACTGGCTCGCCTTATCATCCATCCTGGCCACCAATCCCTTCGTCCCACGATTCCGCAAGTGTATCATTGTGCCCCTGAAGAAGGTAGGTGAAATAAGTGCAACATATGGCAAAGGTCGATCTCACATCCAGCCAGCTCCGCATACTTGGTCGGCATTAAGAAGACCTTATATAGATAAGGAGAGAGCTGTGCTGGCAATCATTGTAAAAGCGGCATAACTCTTCGGCCAACTTAGGAAGGGGCAAGGTGTAGCCGATCGTGAACGAGTAGATGTAAAAGGCACAGAACCTAGGATGGTGAACCTGAACCGTGTCACCTCCCGTAGGGATGGTCTCAATGTAAGAGGGGATGCGATAATTAGTCCGCATCTCAACCAATTCGGCCTCCCCCGTTTCAGAAAGCTCAGGTTCAGGAGCAGGCCCTAGCCCCTAAGGGAAGTCGTTCCTGGACGTAGGGTTTTTAGGCACCACTTCTTCAACGGTAGAGAAGCTCTCGTCTCCCTCAACCGAAATCCCTTCATCAGTAGAGAGGATAGCCACTGACAAGGGAGCGACATCAGAAATATCACCATGACTGCAAGAAGAATCCGACATGATGATTTTAATGGATCGGACAATGGAAGGAAAGAAGAAATTAGGGATCAAGAAAGGAATTGAAGAAACTAAGAAAAAGAGGTTGCAAAAGGCAGGGAAGAGAAGCACAATTGAGAAAGAGTATCAAGGAAGAGAGAAACGGTGAAAGTTTCAAATGAAAAACCCTTCATCTATTTATAGGGTTGGGTGGCCTCAAAATCGAGGCCAAAAGCTACCTGCAAACACGAGAATCGAAGCACCAATAGTGCATGCATTGCATGGGGAAGATACATAATGATGACGCGCGTGACGATGAAAGCATCTGACGTCACTTGCGCTAGTCACGGCCTTGCCGGGCTTTAATTACCTGGTTACGACCAAATTTCCTTCATAACGGACGCAGAGTAATCCGCTCACCAAGGACGAGGGGTCCACGACCTTAATAAGCGGAGGGACTAACTGTATTGGTTGAAATTTGGATCAAACTTAACGATGTCATTGGCCGAGGTCGAAGCTCGGGTCGGCCAACAGTTGGGGACGAAGGTTCTAATTTGAACGAGGTCGACGGTAGAAGTCCATAGTAACGGTAGTATAGTTCTAGATTAGAAAAATGGAATATTCTATTAGAATATTCTTTTCCTTGTACTTTTTAGGGTTCCTCAAAGAATGTTCCCTATGTATAGGAAACAAAGGGGAGAAAAAAGGCATCTGGAACTCTCTGAGAGAACACTTTGTAATATTGACTATTGAAAGAATATACACTTGTCTTTTCTATTGATTCCCAAGTTAAAAGACACCTTTTCATATACAAGATCCAAGAACATAGTATTTCATCCATGTTGCTTGTCATTTGCATTGCTGACAACGAGATAGTTGACTCTCAACGATTGGCATTTTGGGCGAGTTATCCTTTATTATTACTTTTATTGCCATTGCATGCATTTACTCCACCTATTCACTCATATATTCATTGTCAATCATCATCAGCATCTTTGTCTGGTATTTAATACTGCCGTGCTTTTATCTCATTCATTCATCACCACAATCATAGATCTGACCGTCATTAAGCTTAACTAGTATTAACCTTCCATTTTACTTATTAAATCTCTCATAGAAGTATTTATCATATTTTTGGTAAAACACACTTCGCTATAACATCCAAAATATTCGGAACAAACGTGACTGTTATAGAAAGGTCTGATTGTAATACCATTTTGAATAATCCCATTTACGTGACCCCACAGTACCTAGGCATCTCAATAATCCTCTTCTACTTTTTCTTTTTTGAATTTCTTTTAATTGTATAAGGAAATTAAATTGAGAAAGAAATTCAAGGAGAAAAGAAATCGTGAAATTTAATACAGTATTTCTTTTTTCGCAACTTGGCTTTGCATGAACTTGTAATATTTGATTAATCTCTACAGCTATTTGCTTTTGTAAAGTGACTTCATATCAATTTAGAGGCTTCAATAATGATTCTGCCTGAGACCAAGAAAATGACTACCAAAGTTTTATTTGGCTGAGCCTTTCTTTATTGCCTGACCATACTCTTCATCATTTTTTTGCCCAAAATAGTTAAAAAGATATTTTTATACTAACATTTCTTTTTATTGTTTCCATGCATGATGCATCCAATCATTTCCTTAAAATAGTAAGGTTGGTTGCTGCTCCCGTCAAAAACTTATAAAGCCAAACAAATTTCAAATCCAGCAATAACTTGAAGTTCTTACGGGAACAACAGTGTGAATATTTTGAGAGAAGAAGAGAAATAAACTGTTTGGCAAATCTGGTAAATTGTGTACGTTTAGGAGGCCAATAAGACAAGTATATATTAGAATAGTTATCTTTAATAGACACAACTCTTCTTATTAGACACTTAAAATGTCATCTTTTAATTCAAAGTAATTTTTAAAAGCGCCTTCACTTCTTTTCAATCTCTAACTACACTAACATACAATAGCATAATAAACTCCCTGTACTGCTGAAAATAAATATTACACGTAGAATTAAGTATGTAGCTGACATGGCAAAACGCGTGAATCACAAGAAAAATGACAGCTGAAGAGGTGTATTAAAAGAGGCACGAGTCGTAACAGATACGAGTGAATTACCCACGAGATGAAAGGATATGATTGGCCGAGTCTCTTTAGTTATATGAAGAGGCATTGGTGGAATGAACCAAGACAGTAAAAAGGTTAATGAGCGGGGATGATTACGAACGTTACAGAATCTTCACGAATAGTTACGATTACCAATTATGACGTCTCATTAATGTCATTAATACTCATAATGATTCGGTCATAAAAGGAAAAAGACGTTGTACTTATAGACTTCTATATAAAGGGAAGAAATGTCATTTGTAAAGACTCGTTCTGATTATTATTGGATAATATACTTACTTTTTTGTGATTTCTATCAATTACTTTGTTGTTTCTCATTCTAATTTCCTTTCTTGCAATTAAGAGAAATACAAAATTTCTTGGTTATCAGTAGCTCGCGTACTTCTAAAAATAGTCTTTGACTATGAATCTAATTCTTTGGTTAAACAAATTGGTTCCGTTACTGAGAATCTGATAATCTTCTCTGACTTTCCAAATATCTCTCTCTCAACAGAGTCATGTCGAATGTGAATGACAACAACCAACAGGTGGAAAGAACTCCAGTTCCATCACCTCAAGGAACCCCACGCATTTCACGAGAAGCATCACCAGAAAGATCCATAACTCATAACAATGAACAACATCAAAATGAACAAACTGTCGAGCAGGATGTTGTGAAGCAGTTAATTGTTGAGTACATGAATGATGCTCTCCAGGCTTTCGTGAGGGGACTACCAGCTGCGCCACCCACACCTCCACCAAACACTATTGCAACTGTAGAAATTCCATGATTAGGGTTGGCTAATTCTGCAAGCGCAGGAACTCCCAACGAGTCACGTGATGGGATACCAGGTACACCTAATAATTCTGATTTATAAACTTTAATACTAACCTTGCAGAAACAGGTGAAAGAACAAAATGACCGTATTGAGAAAATACTCGGCGTACCACCTGTGATCAAAAGAGTTGATATCGACAAGTATTCACAACAACCATGGAAACCAACGCAGTTCCATTACCAATTCCCAAAAAGTTCAAAATGCCTGGCATCCCGAAATACGATGGAACGGCCGATCCACGTGACCACGTTACCGCATTCACCACAGGAGTAAAAGGCAATGATTTAACCAAGTAGGAGATCGAATTTGTGCTGGTCAAAAAGTTTGGGAAAACACTCACTAAGGTAGCGTTACCATGGTACTGTTTTTTGCCCAAAAATTGTATTGACTCTTTTGGTGAGCTTGCAGATCTATTTATAAAAGCAATTCGGGTGCACAAAAAATTAAAATAGAATGGAGGATATATTTAAAGTAAATCAAGGAGATACATAATTGCTTCGAGAATTTGTAGACAGATTCCAACGTGAAAGAATGTTGCTACCAAGAGTACCTGATAATTGGGCGGACATGGCATTTTCAAGCAATTTAAATGAGAAAAGTTCAGAAGCTATGATGAGGCTTAAAGAGAGCCTACGAGAATTCCCTGCCATGACATGGAATGATGTCTATAATAGGTACAATACCAAGTTGTGGATCGAAGAAGATATTGTAGCTCAATCAAGTGTTGAAGAAAAAACAGGTTTGAGTCGGTCAAAATCTGAGAAGAGGTCCGGTAAAAACAAGTGCGAGCTTATATGGGTCCTTCGGGGCGAGAAGCTCGTTCGAAATCCGAAAACGTGCGAGCTGATCATAGATTCACAAACAGAGATTCAGGTTCGTCATCACCGAGATTCAGAAATGATCGAGGTGAACATAACAGAGATACTAATACAAACGTAAGGATTGGGGACAATAATTTTAACGTGAGTACTTCCGAGTTGGTCGCTGTTTTAATAAGCATGGGGGATAAGGTACGATGGACTAAAGAGATGAGATCAAATCCAAATAGAAGAAACCCAGATTTCTAGTTCGAGTTCCACAATGATCCCGGCCATAGAACATCAGACTGCAGATTATTACAAGGCGAGGTGGAACACTTATTGAAGCAGGGTTATATGACAGAGTTGTTCAGCGAGAAAGGCAAACAAGCCTACTTGAAAAATAGACAAGATCCCCCAAAACCTTCGTCTCCCAAAATAACAATAAATGTGATAAACGGTGGGGAAGAAGTCAACGGCTTAACCTATATAGCCGCGAGAAAAACAACAAAGTTCACAATAACTCACGGCAAGTGAACTCGCCAAACTCTGGAGGATGACAACATAACATTTGATGATGCAGATGTTGATGGATTAATGATTCCCCGCAATGATGCACTGGTAATATCTTTACTTATACATGATACTAATGTAAAGCGAGTCTTAATTGATCCAGGTAGCTCTGTGAATATCATTCTATTGCGAGTGGTGAATGAAATGCTGATGGGCGACCGTGTAGTTCCAAAAGCACGTTCGTTATCTGGGTTTGATAACTCAACTGTTATTACAAAGGGTGAGATTGAGCTAAGCACATACGCAGAAGGGGTCATCAAAGACATGAAATTTCAAGTGATAGACACGGATATGGCCTATAATGTGATTCTTTGGAGGCCATGGATTCACGATATGGATGTTGTTCCATCTACATTACATCAGGTTATCAAATTCCCTTAAAAATGGAGAATTCAACAGATTCAAGGAGATCAACAAACTTCAAGGAACATCAACTCGGTGATACAACCAAGTCAAAATTATACAAGTGCAAATCAGAAAGATGCGGGTGTAAGTGAGGAAGATGCGGTAAATCAAATTTCAACAAAAAATGCATCAAAGAAAACATACGTAGATTCTAGACCAGATGTAATTCAGGAGCCAGAGGAAAATGAAAACATTAAAACAACGATTGATGAGCTCGAAGCTGCTCCACTACTCGAACAATGGCCAGATCAAAGAATTTATATCGGAGCAAGGCTAAACTCAGATGAGAGGTAAGTTAAAAGAATATTTAAAAGCTAACGTGGATTGTTTTGCTTGGTCCCATTCAGATATGACAGGTATACCCCAGAGGTGATGACTCATAAACTAAATGAAGATCCATCATTCGCACCTGTCAAACAAAAGAAGAGGAAGCAAAATCATTCAAAAATCAAGTGATCGATGAAGAGGTACAGAAACTCTTAACGATCAGTTCAATACGCGAGGTAAAATATCCTAATTGGTTAGCTAATACTATGGTAGTTCCGAAAAAGAACGGTAAATGGTGAGTTTTATAGATTACACTAACTTAAATAAAGCATGCCCGAAGGATTCACTCCCTTTACCGCATATAGATTAATTGATTGATTCTACTGTAGGTCACGAATTGTTAAGCTTTTTAGATGCATATCTGGTTATAATCAAATAAAAATGGACCCCTTAGACGAAGAAAAAACTTCATTTATTACAAACAGGGGGACTTATTGTTACAAAGTCATGCCTTTTGGCTTAAAAAATGCTGGAGCCACGTATCAGAGGTTGGTGACCAAGATGTTTCAAGAACACCTAGGGAAGACGATGAAGTATACATTGATGACATGTTGGTCAAATCTACACAAGCGGAAGATCATTTTCAACATCTTTCAACTACCTTCGAGATCCTCCGCAAATATAATATGAAACTGAACCCAAAAAAGGTGCGCTTTTGGCGTAGCTTCAGGTAAGTTTTTAGGCTTTCTTGTATCTAATAGAGAAATTGAAGTAAATCCCGCACATATTAAAGCTATTGAGGAAATACCTGATATACTCACAAGCAAGAAAGAGGTACAAAGATTGACAGGTAGGATTGCGGCTCTGGGAAGATTCATTTCAAGATCTTCAGAAAAAAGCTTAAAATTCTTTTTAGTGTTACAGATTAAAGCTATTGGGGAAATACCTGATATACTCACAAGCAAGAAAGAGGTACAAAGATTGACAGGTAGGATTGCAGCTCTGGGAAGATTCATATCAAGATCTTCAGAGAAAAGCTTTAAATTCTTTTTAGTGTTATTGAAGCAAAATCAGTTTGAATGTACTGAGGAATGCCGACAAGCCCTCAAAGATTTGAAGGCATATTTATCAAATCCTCCCCTACTATCTAAACCAAGGGATGGAGAAAGACTATTTTTATATCTTGCAGTTGCAGAAGTAGCTGTAAGTGCAGTCTTAGTAAACAATATTCTATTAATTATGTTACTAAATCTTTATTATATGCTGAAACAAGATATCCTCATCTAGAGAAACTTGCTTTAGCATAAGTCATGGCAGCTAGGAAATTGAGACCATATTTTCAATGCCATCCTATCTCCGTAGTAAACTGTATATCCTATAAGGAATATTTTGCATAAACAAGAATTGTCAGGCAAATTAGCCAAGTGAGAAATAGAACTAAGTGAATATGACATTATTTATCAACCTAGAACAACAATAAAGTCTCAAGTTTTAGCAGATTTTAACGCATATTTTAATACAAAAATAATTCCTGAAGTAGAAAAGGAATTGCAAATTTTTAGTGGAGCTAATCCAGGTATGTGGACTTTACTTACTGATGGATCTTCAAATGTCAACGGAGCCGGTTTGGGTATTGTCTTAATCCCGCCCTCAAGTGAAAGAATAAGACAAGCAATTAAATGTTACCCTATTACTAACAATGAAGCAGCGTATGAAGTTGTAATTGCAGGTTTAGAACTAGAACGAGAACTCTCCATAGAGCAAATCGTGATTAAAAGTGAATCTCAACTGGTAGTCAATCAGATGCAAGGGACTTACAATGCTAGAGAGGCACGAATGCAACAATACTTGGAAAAGGCACGAGAGTTGGTCAGGCAATTCCAATCATGGAAGATCGTGCAAATATCCAGGGAAGAAAATGCAGAAGCAGACGCGTTGGCTAACCTTGCTTCAGTTGCAGAAGTAATGAGTGAAGAAAATGCTATTGTAATACATTTATTTCATTCAGCACTTGACCAGGATAAACATGAGGTAAGCTTTAATAATTTAACCTGGGATTGGAGAAACGAGATTGTTAATTTTTTGCAGTACGGGATCGTACCTGAAGGCAGAAAGAATCTCAAGTTCTTCGACGAAAAGCTGCTCGTTATTGTCTAATTCGAGATACTTTATATCGAAAAATATTTGGTGGTCCTTTAGCAAGGTGCCTTGGACCTAATAATCAAAGAAGTACATGAGGGACATTGCGGAAATCACGCAGGTGGTAGATCTTTAGTTAAGACATTAATCAGGACAAGATACTACTGGCCCAAAATGGAAGAGGATGCAGAATATTTTGTAGCCAACTGTGACAAATGTCAACGATACGCCAACAATATGCATCGTCCTGCAGAATTACTACATACGGTTATTTCCCCATGGCCATTTATGAAGTGGGGAATGGATATAGTAGGTCCTTTACCACAAACTAAAGTAAAGGTACGTTTTTTATTAGTGTTAACAGATTAATTTTCAAAATGGGTAGAGGCAGGAGCTTTCAATTATGATTTTTGGGTTTGTATAGTTAAAATTATACTAACAATTTTAGATGATAGGAAAAAAGCTAGCCCATACCAAATGATGATATTAGACCTGAAAGACACACGGAAGCAGCATTATTCCCAGTCTAGGGTTGCAACCTTTCATATGGAAATATAAAGGGATAAGTTGTCATCATCTAAATTATATATACCTCCGAGTCCCATATGTTTTTTCTTTTCAGGAAATGGACCACATGGAAGGAATCATCAAGTGCTCGAGATTTCATACTTTCAAAGCTCTAACGCTTGGAGGAATATATATATATATATATATATATTCCTCCAAGCGTTAGAGCTTTGAAAGTATGAAATCTCGAGCACTTGATGATTCCTTCCATGTGGTCCATTTCCTGAAAAGAAAAAACATATGGGACTCGGAGGTATATATAATTTNCTAAGGACCTACCCAACAAATCGAAAGTTAAGAGCAAAGTCAAGAGCCAAAAATGCAAGCCTGGTTCAAAAACCTATGAAGAATACACTCGTGGATGTAAATTTCAAAATCTTACGAATGTTTAGGTTAAAGGAAATATTTAGTTAGGGGTTGCAAGATATAGCCTTGAATTTTTTAAAATTTATTGTAAAGAAAATAGTTACGAAAAAGTTATACGCGATATTTGAATACATGTAAAGTATTATACAATTTGAAAGTTCAAATGATACAAAACTTCCTCAAAGTTATTCAAAGAAATGTGTGTGTTCCTATTTCTTCTTTCATATGTTTACACCATTATGAAGTCGAGACGTCTTCTTCATAATGTGTCGTTTATAAAAGAGCCCTCTTTTATAAATCGTGCTTGTTTAAAAAAGTCACGAAGTACCGAAGCATTTTTAATGCATAATAAAAGAGTAGTACAGAAACTCAAAATAAAATATCGTAGAAGTTGCACAGAAACTTAGAAAATAATATTATAATAACTTGGTTAAAACTAAGTGTAAACTTAGTTCTAACCTAACTGTCTTATACAAAAAACTCCAAAACAGACTAGGGGTAAGACTTTCCAAAACATTACCCCCAAATAGGACCAGGGGTAAAGCTCCAAACGTTCCACCAATAATAATAAACAAAGTAACATTTCAAAATTTTTAAACTTTCACCGTGGGGCAGAATCTGAACCAGTAGGATGAAGAATGTCGATACCTAATGTTTCCCTCATATTTTTAAATATACATATTGTGATGACCCAAAGGGTCATCTTATGAATTAAGACACTATTGTGGGGTCACTAGACTTAAAAAGATTAATTTTATTTACCTCGATTTTCATGCGCAGTCCGGGCATAAAATCGGAAAGCTTCTATGTGAAAATATGAGAAATAATATATTTTGGAATTAAAATTTAGTTTTAGTTGACTTTGGTCAACATTTTGAGTAAACGGATTCGAATCCGTGTTTCGAAGGTCCCGGGAGGTCCGCAGTAAAATATGGGACTTGGGTGTATGCCCGAAACTGAATTCTGAGGTCCCCAACTTTAGAAATCAATATTTGAAGAAAATTGTTTTGCTGGATTTTAAAGGAAATAACGAAATGAATTTATGATTGAAATCGTTGGTATCGGGCCTGTATTTTGGTTCCAGAGCCCGGTGCATATTTGTTATAGTATTTAATTACTCTCTTAAAAGTTTGGTGAGAATCGGAGTAGATTTGACGTGATTCAGACGTCCGGTTGAGAAATAGTGAAATTGAAGTGTTCCTGAGAAAAATCATGAGTTTTGAGGTTGAATTCGTAGTTTTAGATGTTATAATTGTGATTTCATCGCACGAACAAGTCCGAATGATATTTTTAGACTTGTGTGCATGTTTGGTTTGGAGACCCGAGGGCTCGGGTGAGTTTCGGATGGGCCACGAAGTGTTTATACTTAGAAAAATTTCATAGCTGGTGTTTGTTGTTTGTCCAGGCCTCTTATCTCGCATTTGCGAGGTCAGGCTTCGCTTATGCGAAGTTAACAGGCCTGGTAATTGCGAGACATTACATTGCAAATGCGAACCAGGCCTGGGAAGGCCATCCTCGGAAATGCGAGATTCACTTCGCAAATGTGAAGACTGCCTAGCAAGCCCAGAAGTCGCAAATGCGACACTTAAGTCGCAAATGCGAAGGCAACAATAATTTCAAAGGGATCGCAATTGCGATAATTGCAGCCTGTTAAGTGGGATTTTAGACGGGATTTTCACCCATTTTTTAATTCTCTCAAACTCTAAACCTCCATAGGTGATTTTTCAAAGACTCAAACTTCTCCAAATCATAGGTATGTGATTCCTAACTACTTTCTTTCAGTCCCTTACAAACTTTAAGAAGATTACAACCTAGAATCTAGAATTTTGATGGTAAAATTTGGGATTTTTGGGTAGAACTTAGGAATTTTTAAATTTGAGAATTTAGACCTGTCACGACCCAAATTCCCAACCCTCGGGATCGTGATGGCGCCTAACACCACACTTTCTAGGCAAGCCAATGTTATAATTTATTTAACCATTTTCTTTTAACAATATGTTTAAATATGAATAACCAATTTAAAATAAACACGAAATCTAATGCTTTCCACTAACTGATATCATAAATAATATTTGAAATAATAAACGAACCACGAGTAATACTAACTATAAAACTACCCATGATCTGGTGTCACAATTCACGAACTACTAAAGAATACTACTAATAAATGGGCTGAAAGAAATGTATCTCTGTTTTGATTTAAATAAAACAGTGTCTAAATAATAAAGGGAAGACTCCAGGAATCTGTGGACGCCAGCAGATCTACCTCGTGTCTCCGTGTAAATGCTCAACTATGCTCAGAAGATCATCTTTTACCGGAACCTGGATCTGCACAAGAAGTGCAGAGTGTAGTATCAGTACAACCAACCCCATGTACTGAGTAAGTGCCGAGTCTAACCTCGACGAAGTAGTGACGAGGGTACGTCGGGTCATTTCTAACATAACCTGTGCACAATGTATAATAAAGTGAGAAATAAATTCTAAACTAAATAAAAACAATAATCTGTAGTAATAAATAAAATAACTCAGGCGCCTTTTCCAAGTCTCAGCTATAACCAATTCTCACACAAGTTTCCACATTTTCAAAATTCGCTTTGAAATAACCGTAAGTGCATAATATGAAAACAATAATGTAAAACAATAAGTTTTCAAATATTTGTGTTTAAAAAAAAATCAATAAAACATAAATGTCCTTCCTTATTGCTCCTGGTTGCGGCGCGCAACCCGCTCCCACCTGTCCACCCTTATTGCTCCTCCCTATATATATCACCCTTATTTCTCCTGTTGCAGCATGCAATCCGATCCCACCTGTCCACCCTTATCACTCCTTGTTGCGGCGTGCAACCCCCTCCCACCAGACAATCACATCACTTTTATTTATAAAAGATTTCGCAATTCAGGTCAAAGCCTTTCACAATACTTTTGTCTCAACAATTGTAAACAGAAAGCTATACTACTCGTAAACTTTATTAATTGTCATTTCACAATGAAACCAACCGGAATATATAGTAAAACACTGTCAACCAGCTCAATCTTTATGTACCACAATGAAACCAAAGGAACAACTAACACTTCCAAAATACTTGAAACAATACTTAACAACAAGTTAACGAACCAAGTACACATGAAGGCATCAATGATCATAAAATAATTAAACTAGGGATCAATTAAATTAGAAACGGGGAAGGGATCATGTTCAACAAGTAATTTGGTGGTGCATAGATACTTGTCACCTCACCTATACACCACACACATGCAAATTCACATAGCATTTAAGTTGGGGATTCCTATTCCGTCAAATCAAGGTTAAACCAAGCACTTACCTCAATTTCACAAGCAAATCACTGCTCTAGCACAACCTTTCCTTTTGAACTTTCCTCTAACCCGCTCACAATTGGTTCAATATCATCAATTATTTCTTAAAGGTATTAACTTTAATGAAAGACTATGGTTTTCCTACGTTTTCTTATGAAAATACAAAAATCGACCCCGGGCCCGCTTGGTCTACACTCGAGGTTCGGACCAAAACCTATTTGCCCATTCTCACCCGATCCCGGATATACAATTGGTTATGGAATCCGACCCCAATTCGAGGTCTAAATTCCCAAAATTTGAAATTCCTAAGTTCTACCCAAAAATCTCAATTTTTACCAGGAAAACTCTAGATTTTTGGTTGAAATCTTGTTAAAAGTTGTTAAGGATTGAAAAGAATTAGTTAGGGATCACTTACCAATGATTTGGAGAAGTTTGGGTCTTTGAAAAATCGTCTATGGAGGTTTAGGGTTTAAAGAAATGAAAAATAGGTGAAAGTCAAGTCTAAAATCTATTTTAACAGGCTGCGGTTATTGCATTTGCGATCCCTTTAAAAATCTGCAGCCATCGCATTTGCGATATAATTGTCGCATTTGCGGCATATGGGGACTTCGCAATTGCGGCCAGAATCTCGCATTTGCGAGATCTGAGGCTAGCCCAGGTCTTCGCATTTGCGAAGCCTAATCTCGCATTTGCGATATCAGAGGCCTGCCAACACCAGATATCAGCTGTGCAATTTTTTTCTAAGTCTAAACACTACGTAGCCTACCCGAAACTCACCCAAGCCCTCGGGTCTCCAAACCAAACATGCAAGAAAGTTTGAAAACTTCATACAGACTTGCTCGTGCGATCAAATCATCAAAATAACATCAAAACTACAAATTCAACTTCAAAACTCATGATTTTCTCAAGAACACTCAAATTTCTAACTTTTTAACCGGACGTCCGAATCACGTCAAATCAACTCCGATTCTCATCAAATTTCACAGATAAGACTTAAATATCATAACAAACTTGTACCGGGCTCCGAAATCAAAATACGGGCTCGATACCAACGATTTCACACATTAGTTCATTTCTTTATTTCTTGTAAAAAGCAGCACAACAATTGTCTTCAAAAATTATTTTCTAAGGCTAGGGACCTCGGAATTTAATTCCGGATATACGCCCAAGTCTCATATTTTACTGCGGACCTCTCGGGATCGATGGAACACATATCTGGGTCCATTTTCTAAAATTGTTGACCAAAGTCAACTAAATAAAATCAAATTTTAACTCTAAAAATTATTACTTCTCATATTTTCACATAAAAGCTTTCCGATTTTACGCCCGGACTGTGCACACAAATCGAGGTAAATAATAATTTTTAAGGCTAATAAGCCTGGAATGGAGTTTTTTCATAGGATGACCCTTTGGGTCATCACAATCTCCCCCTCTTAGAAAAACGTTCGTCCCCGAACGGACATAGAAAATTATCTGAACTTGCAAACAAGTGGATGCTACCTAACTATTGGAAAAATATCGGGTAATCATTTAGAAATCATCGATTGAAGCTCATCACGCCTATACGTTTGGGAGTGTGGTAGAAGGCCAAGAAGAGTCCACTTCGAGGAAAAATTGAGTTTTACTTTGAGGAATCAAGAATCGAAAAACCGCCAACCGCCTCCATGAGTATTTGTGATGCCAAGAAAATGAGGACTTAGAGTCAACCGGGGTAATTGAAAATATTATTGAGATAGACTCTAGTCCGGGGGAAATAAAGGATATGAAAATCCGAAAAGAATTGCAATTTGAAGGTTTGACGTCACATTCCAAACATTTCGGGCTTGTGTGGTGATATGGAAATTGAACTACACAAGTCAAGGAGGGATTACAAGGAGGAAAAGCAAAAGTCATACCATTTACAAATTAGAAAGAACAATAGGGCAAAATGGCATTTTCTCATATGAAACCAAGAAGTGCAAAATGAAGAAATTAGATTTTGGCTTGATCATCAACCTTTCACTCTTACCGTGTGTCGTGTCCAAATCAGTGTATGCCTTCTCCATCTGCTTCAAGTGAGTCCCCTGCTTCTTCTGATCATCAAGGTACTTTTGGAAGTCTTTATTTGAAACATAAGTAGAGGGTCCCTTAGATGTTTCCCCAGGTCCCTGAGGAAGCCGAGATACTAGCTCGTGAATCTGCCGCATTTCCTTGTAAAGCATAGCAAATGGTCCTCCTGTGGAAGAAGAAGGCTGACTAACCTGCTCGAGATGAGGAGGCAATCCCAATTTCCTCATTTTGCTCTTCACAGCTCCTCCCTCTCCTTTCTTCTTCAAAGGGTTGATAGGCTTTCCCGGCTCTACCTAGTTGTTCCCCGGAGCCTCCTCAACCCCTGCAAGCTGGCATAACTTAGTGATAAGAGATAGGAATATCAATGATGTACCGTTTAGACGCTGATACTCCTTCTGTTCACTGATGAAGATCTCACCAACATTGAGTGGAGTATCATCAAGAATACATGCTACCATCAGGGCTCATAGTATAGGTACATTTCATATATTTGACGCCGGAGAGACGTGACTGCAGATGATGGCCAGCCATATCTTAGCTTCAACCGTGAACTCCTTAGATGTGATTCCTTCTTATCCACTACCCAAGTAACATCCATACCCGGGCTTAACTGGGAGACCAACCAATCCCCTGGAAGAAGAACTTTTGCACGGAAGGGATCCATGCCATGGTCAGCAAGGTGATAGATGTGGTTCACAACCTCCGCTCCGAAGTGCACCATTTTGCCGTGAATCCTCATCTTTGGATTTCTCAAATTGATGGCCGGGAGGTTTGCGTAGAACTCCCTCACCCATTGCTCATTTTCCCTGCAAGGCTGTGGGGCAAAACAGATCCAACCCATACCTTCGAGTCTCTGGTAGAACTCAGGAAGACGTTCCTGGACCTTATCCAGCACTATCCCACTTTCGGGGAGCAACTTCTTCGAGATTAGCTCGGCATAATACCGTTCCTGGCACTCACGTGACAAGAATCGGTGTTGTTCATAATTATCCTCAAGCTCCAAAGGACTGTCTTATGAGGACTCATCGGAGTTAATGCTCATTTTCAGTATATGTACCTGCAAACAAAATATTGGACTGAAAATGGGGTATGGCTATGAAATATGTTGCAAAACAAATCTTAGATGCCAAAGGAATGATTGGACAGTTAAAACCATACTTAGAAAAAAATTTCAAAATTTCAAAATCTGCAGGTCTCTGCTCTATAAAACTACCCAGGGTCTGGTGTCACAATTCACCGAACTACTAAAGAATACTATAAATAAATGGTCTGAAAGAAATGTATCTCTGTTTTGAATAAAATAAAACAGTGTCTAAATAATAAAGGGGAGACTTCAGGAATCTGCTCCAGCGGATCTACCTCGTGTCTCCGTGTAAATGCTCAACTAGTAATTTGGTAGTGCATAGATACTCGTCACCTCACCTATACACCACACACATGCAAATTCACATAGCATTTAAGTTGGGGATTCATATTCCCTCAAGTCAAGGTTAAACCAAGCACTTACCTCAATTTCACAAGCAAATCACTGCTCTAGCACAACTTTTCCTTTTGAATTTGCCTCTAACCCTCTCACAATTGGTTCAATATCATCAATTATTGCTTAAAGGTATCAACTTTAATGAAAAACTATGGTTTTCATATGTTTTCTTTTCAAAATACAAAAATCGACCCCGGGCTCGCTTGGTCTAAACTCGAGGTTCGGACCAAAACCCGTTTACCCATTCTCCCCCGAGCTTGAATATACAATTAGTTATGGAATCCGACCCCAATTGAGGTCTATATTCCCAAATTTTGAAATTCCTAAGTTCTACCCAACATCTCAATTTTTACCAGGAAAACTCTAGGTTTTTGGTTGAAATCTTGTTAAAAGTTGTTAAGGATTGAAAAGAATTAGTTAGGGATCACTTACCAATGTTTGGAGAAGTTTGGGTCTTTGGAAAATCGTCTATGGTGGTTTAGGGTTTGAAAGAAATGAAAAATAAGTGAAAGTCCCGTCTAAAATCTATTTTAACAGGCTGCGGTTATCGCATTTGCGATCAGGGGTTCGCAATTGCAAACCCTTTGAAAATCTGCAGCCATCACATTTGCGATATAATTGTCGCATTTGCGGCATATGGGGAATTCACAATTGCGGCTAGAATCTCGCATTTGCGAGATCTGAGACTGGCCCAGGTCTTTGCATTTGCGAAGCCTGATCTCGCATTTGCCAGATCAGAGGCCTGCCAACACTAGATATCAGCTGTGCAATTTCTTTCTAAGTCTAAACACTCCGTATCCTACCCGAAACTCACCCGAGCCCTCGGGGCTCCAATCCAAACATGCACGCAAGTCTAAAAACATCATACGGACTTGCTCGTATGATCAAATTATCAAAATAATATCAAAACTCATGATTTTCTCAAGAACGCTCAAATTTCTAACTTTTCAACCAGACGTCCGAATCACGTCAAATCAACTCCGATTCTCATCAAGTTTCACACATAAGACTTAAATATCATAACAAACTTGTACCGGACTCTGGAATCAAAATACGGGGCTAATACCAAAGATTTCACACGTTAGTTCATTTCTTTATTTCTTGTAAAAACCAACACAACAATTTTCTTCAAATTTTTTTTTCTAAGGCTAGGGACCTTGGAATTCAGTTCCGGGCATACACCCAAGTCTCGTATTTTACTGCAAACCTCCCGGGATCGACGGAACACAGATTCGTGTCCGTTTGCTCAAATTGTTGACCAAAGTCAAATAAAAATTAAAATTTTAATTCTAAAAATTATTTCTTCTCATATTTTTACATAAAAGCTTTTCGGTTTCACGTCTAGACTGCGCACACAAATCGAGGTAAATAAAATTTATCTTTTTAAGGCTAATGAGCCTGGAATGGAGTTTTTTATTCATAGGATGACCTTTTGGGTCATCACAAGACCTCTCATTGAGGTCGGGTTCCAAAGCCAATTGTATATCCGGGCTCGGTGGAGAATGTGTAAATGGAATTTGGTCCAAACCTTGAGTCTTGATCAAGCTGGCCCGGGGTCGATTTTTGTCGTTTGATAGGAAAACTTAGTAAAATCATATTTTTTCAATAAAGTTAATTCCTTTAGCACTAATTAATGATATTGAACCAATTGTGACTAGATTCGAGTGTGTTGGAGGTGAATTTGAAAGGAAAAGTTGTAACTGAGCAGTGAGTGGCCTGCGTAATTGAGGTAAGTATTTGGTTTAACCTTGACTTGAGGGATTAGGAATCCCCAACTTAAATGCTATGTGAAATTGCATGCGTGTGGTGTATAGGTGAGGTGACGAGTATCTATGCACCACAATATTATCTGTTTAGCATATTCCCTTCCCCGTTTCTAATTTATTATATTTTGTCTTAATTGTTTCATGATCATTGATGCCTCTATGCCTACGTGTTTTGTCTACTTGTTTGGTAGATATTGTTTCACTTATTTGAAGTATTAATTGTTCCTTAGCTTCGTTGTGGTACATTAATGGTTGAGCTGGTTGCCAGTGTTTTATGATACATTCCGGTTGGTTCCGTTGTGTAATGATAAATTGTGAAGTTTCTGAATAGTACGGTTTTCTGTTTACACTTGTTGAGAAATAAATTGTGGGAAAGATTTTGATCTAATTTGTGAAACCTTTTTTATAAATAGTGATATGTGATTGTCTGGTGGGAGCGGGTTGCACGCCACAACAAGGAGTAATAAGGGTGGACAGGTGGGACCGGGTTGCACGCCGGCAACAGGAGAAAGAAGGGTGATATATATATATATATGGATGAGCAATGTGGATAGGTGGGATCGGGTTGCACGCCGCAACAAGGAGTAATAAGGGAGAATATTCATGATTAGTGGTTATAAAATAAAGACAGAAATACCCACTATTTTATTGTTGTCATTTCATACTCTGCTCTTACTGTTATTTAAATTGAAAGTTGGAAATTTTCGTAAGGATTAGTCACAGTTGAGATTTGGAAAGATAGCTGAATTACTTAGTTATTTGCTTCAAGTTATTGTTTATTTAGTTTATTACTTCTTTCCTGCTTTATTAAACACTGTAAACAGGTTATATTATAGATGCCACGCCGTAGCCTCGTCACTACCTCGTCGAGGTTAGGCTCGGCACTTATCAGTACATGGGGTCGGTTGTACTGATACTGCACTCTGCACTTCTTGTGAAGATCTAGGTACCGATCAAAGTTGAGTTGAAGTAGTGGCTGATACCTTCACACGGAGACACGAGGTAGATCTGCTGGCGTCCGTATATTCCTGGAGTCTTCTCCTCATTATTTAGTTACTATTTTATTTCATTCAAAAACAGATATATATTCTCTTTCAGCCAAATATTTGTTGTATACTTTAGTAGTTCGTGAATTGTAACTCTAGACCCTGGGTAGTTAGATATTGGTATTAGCTTTGTGGTTTCGTTTCATTATTTAAATATTTTTTATATCAGTTGTTGAACAATAGATTTCGTTTTCATATTAAACTGGTTACTTATGTTTGAATAAATTGTTACAAGAAAATGGTTAGCTAAATTTTAACATTAGCTTGCCTAGCAAGTATGGTGCTAGGCGCCATCACGATCCCGAGGGTTGGGAATTTGGGTCGTGACAAGTTGGTATCAGAGCTCTAGGTTTCCTAGGTCTCACACTTCACGAACAAGCTTAATAGAGTCTAAGAGATCGGTTCAGAGACGTCTGTACTTATCTCTCAGAGGATATAAAGTTAGGAACAAACTCATTTTTTTTATTTCTACTCTGTCGTGCGATTCTTGTTATCTCGAATACTGATTGAACTCTTCTATTCTCTCGCAGATGGCGAGAACACGTGTTTCATCTTCCGCTGACCAACAATCCGGTCCTTGACAGCAGTAGCTCCTACTAGGGGCAGAGGCCGAGGCAATTCCAGAGGCCGGGGCAAGAGCAGGACTCAGCGCATTGCTCAGGTGGCAGCCCTAGCTGCGGAGCCCCAGATAGAGATTGATGAGGGGGCTCCAGCTCAGACCATTCCAGCGGGGCCAGCTCCGGTCCAAGAGGGGTTTATTTCTACCTCGGTGCTTCAGGACGCTTTGGTACGATTAGTGGGAACTATGGAGATGTGGCCCAGACTGGCACACTCCCCGTGGCAGCAATCGTATCCTAGGCTGGAGGAGGGGTTTAGACTCCTGTTACCCACACTCCTTATCATACCACTCCTCAGATTCAGACCCCAGCAGCCAATCCAGTTGGAGTAGTTCAGCTAGTTGTTGCACCACCACCCGTAAATGGCGCAGCTATGTCCACCGATGCTTTGTGGATATTGGACAGGTTCATGAAGCTTTTTCCTGTTCATTTCAGTGGTGCCACTTCAGAGGACCCTCAGGAATATCTTGATAGTTGTCATGAGGTTCTTCGGAACATGGGTATTTTGGAGAGCATTGGGGTCGACTTCGCCGCTTTTCAGATGACTGGTTCCGCCAAGAAATGGTGGAGGGATTATTTGTTGACTAGACAAGCTGGGTCACCTGCTCTGACTTGGGATCAATTTTTATTTCTCTTTTCGGAGAAGTTTTTGCCTATTACTACAAGGGAGAAGAACCGTCGTTAGTTTCAGCGTCTTCAGCAAGGCAGCATGACTGATACCAAGTATGAGAATCTCTTTGTGGATTTGTCTCGGCATGCTATTATTCTGTTACCCATATAGAGAGAGAGAGAGAGAGAGAGAGAGGGTCAGGCCATTTATTGATGGCCTTGCTCAGCCCATCAGGTTGCAGGTGGCTAAGGAGACAGGGAACGAGATTTCCTTTTAGGATGCGGCCAATGTGGCTAGGAGAGTTGAGATGTTTCTCGGAATGGGAGGTCAGGGGTCAGACAAGAGACCTCTCTATTCCAGTGGATTCAGCGGTGCCTCATCTAGAGACGGGGTTTCTTTTAGAAGAGGCCATTCTTCTAGGCCATTTCATTCAGCACTTCAGGCATCTCATAGTACTTCAGGAAGTCGTGGTTCTTATATGCCTCCTTCAGCTCCTATCAGAGCACCTTCTCAGCAGTGTTATTATCGTGGTCAGTCGGCTCGTCAAGGTATGCCTTTATATCAGGAGGGATGTTTTGAGTGTGGTGAATATGGGCATGTTCGGAGAGCTTGTCTGAGATTTTTAGGTTATCAGCATCAGTTTCAGGGTTCTCGTGCCATAGTTTTGGCACCAGCACCAGCACCAGCACCACCTGCCAAGCCAACCAGGAGTAGGGGTCAGGTAGCTAGAGGTAGGGGCTAGATTGTTAGAGGTGGAGGACAGGCCGCTAGAGGTGGAGGCCAGCCCGCTAGAGGTAGAGGTCTGCCTATCAGAGGTCCTCCCAGAGACGTAGTTAAGGGTGGTGGGGCCCAACCCCGATTGTATGCATTTCCAGCCATACCTGAGGCAGAGTCCTTCGATGCTGTTATCACAGATATCATTTCAGTTTGCAATAGAGATGCTTCAGTTTTGTTTGATCCGGGGTCTACTTATTCATATGTGTCATCATACTTTGCCTCGTATTTTGTTGTGCCCCGTGATTCCTTGAGTGTCCCTGTTTATATATGTCCACGCCGGTGGGGGATGCTATTTTGGTAGATCGTGTGTATCGTTGGTGTGTGGTCATTATTGAGGGTCTTGAAACTAGTGTAGACCTTTTACTTCTTGACATGGTCGATTTTGACGTCATATTTGGCATGGATTGGATATCGTCTTATTATGCCATCTTGGACTGTCACGCCAAGATAGTTACATTAGCTTTGCCGGGGTTTCCTCGATTAGAGTAGAAAGGGACTCTGGGTCATTTTCCCAACAGAGTAATTTCTTATGCCAAGGCTCGTCGCATGGTTGATAAGGGATGTTTGGCTTATTTGACTCATATTCGTGATTCTAATGTTGAAGTTCCTTCGATAGATTCAATGCCTATTGTTTGTGAGTTTCCCTAGGTGTTTCCTGCAGACCTGCTGGGATGCCAACCGACAGGGATATTGATTTTTGCATTGATGTAGCTCCGGGCACTCAGCCCATTTCTATTCCTCCATACCGAATGGCCCCACCAGAATTGAAATAGCAGTTGCAAGACTTGCTTGAAAAGGATTTCATTAGACCTAGTGTCTCGCCCTGGGGTGCACCGGTTTTGTTCGTAAAGAAGAAGGATGGATCGATGAGGATGTGTAAACTACCGGCAGTTGAATAAACTCACTATCAAGAATAGATATCCATTGCCGAGAATGGATGATTTATTTGATCAGATTCATGGTGCCAGGGTCTTTTCGAAAATTGATCTGAGGTCGGGCTACCATCAGTTGAAGATTAGGGTGTCCGATGATCCTAAGAAAACCTTTCGGACGAGGTATGGGCACTATGAATTTCTGGTGATGTCTTTTGGCTTGGCTAATGCTCCAGAAGCCTTTATGGACTTGATGAATGGGGTTTTCAAGCCTCATCCGGATTCCTTCATAGTAATATTCATTGATGATATTCTAATATACTCCCGCAGTCGGGAGAAACATGAGCAGCACCTCCGGATAGCGCTCCAGACATTGAGGGATAATCAATTGTATGCAAAATTTTCAAAATGTGAGTTCTGGTTGGATTCGGTAGCTTTCTCGGGTCACATCGTATCAGTAGAGGGTATTCAGGTAGATCCTAAGAAGATAGAGGCAGTCAGGAACTAGCCTAGACCCACTTCAGCCACGGAAATCAGGAGCTTCTTGGGTTTGGCGGGTTACTACGGTCGTTTTGTGGAGGGGGTTCTCATCTATAGAATCCCCAATGACTAAATTGACTCAGAAAGGTGCCCCCCCCCCCATTCAAATGGTCGGACGAGTGCGAGGTGAGATTTCAGAAGATCAAGAAAGCCCTGCTTTCAACATCGGTGTTGGTGTTACCATTAGGTTCAAGATTTTTCACGGTATATTGTGATGCCTCCCGTGTTGGGCTTGGAGCAGTATTGATGTAGGAGGGCGGAGTGATTGCATATGCATCTCGGCAGTTGAAGGTTCATGAGAAGAATTGTCCTGTTCATGACTTGGAGTTGGCAGCCATTGTTCACGCATTGAAGATTTGGAGGTACTATCTCTATGGTGTGCAGTGCGAGGTTTTCACAGATCATCACAGTCTTCAGTATTTGTTCAAGCAAAATGATCTTAATTTGAGACAGAGGAGATGGTTGGAGTTATTGAAAGATTATGACGTCACTATATTGTATCATCCGGGGAAGGCCAATGTGGTGGCCGATGCATTGAGTAGGAAGGCAGTGAGCATGGGGAGCCTTGCATTTATTCCAGTCGGTGAGAGACCGTTAGCTTCAGACATTCAGACCTTGGCTAATCAGTTGGTGAGGTTGAATATTTTGTCCAACAGTGTTTTAGCTTGTGCAGTCGCTCGGTCTTCTTTATTTGAACGTATCAGAGATCGGCAGCATAATGACCCGCATTTGATGGTCCTTAGGGACACAGTTCGGCACGGTGGTGCCAAACATGTTACAGTTGGAGATGACGGTGTTTTGAGGATGCAGGGTCGTATATGTGTGCCTAATGTTGATGGGCTTCGTGAGTTGATCCTTGAGGAGGCTCACAGTTCTAAGTATTCTTGTATTGGTAAAAAATAGAATTCACACGTGTAATATTTCTGATGACTAGGCGATCTATGTGGAGCAATAGAAACATGACAGCTGGTCATAAACTTACAAAGAGGTACGAGACAAAGAGGAACAAAACAGCATACCCACGAGACAAGTATATGCGGGAGCCTCAGTCTAATTGAGGAGTTGAAGAGACACGGTGAGAATGAACCAAGGCAGAATAAAGGGCAGATTTAAAGATCTTCAATCAATGAGTTAAACGTTACATAATCTTCACGCACCAGTTACGATTACCTATTGTAACGTTACATTAATGACATTATTAGTCATTAATGCTCAATCATTAAGAAGAGTAGGCGTTATATTAAGAAATTACCTATAAAAGGGAGTAAAATCTCACTTGTATGGACACGTATGAACCACTATTGAAATATAAGTACTTTTACGGGTTCTTATTGATTTCTTATTACAAGTCTAATTATTATTATTATTTAATTTCCTTGGTTATCAGAAGCCCGAGTACTTCTTCAAATAACTTTGGCAGAGAATCGTATTCTTTGGTTAAACAAATTGGTTCCGTTACCGGGAATCTGATAATCTTTGTTTATTCCCAAATAACCTTTTGCGAATCATGTCAAATACCAACGACAACAACCAACAAGAAATTAGAACTCCAGTCCCATCGCCTCAAGGATATCCACGAGGTTCAAGGGAAAACTCCCCAGGAAGATCTACAACTTAAAATAATGATCAAAACGGAAATGAACAAACAGGGGAACAAGACCCTGTGAAGCAAATGGTTGGTGACTATGTGAATGAAGCTCTTCAAGCTTTCATGAGGTGACTACCAGCTGTATCACCTACGCCTCCTCCAAACAACACCGCAACTGTGGAAAACCCACAATCCGGACTAGCAAATTCAGGAATTAGAGGCACTCCAAATGAGTCTCTAGAAGGAAGACTAGGTATGTCTAATAATTCAGATTTACAATCTTTAATACTAACTGTTTAACCAAAAAATGAATTCTTTTGACTAAAGCTTAATTTAAGAAAAACTCAGGTTACTGATAATCAAATCAACCAAATAGAGAGTAAATATCGATAATTGAGAGCAAAAGAATAAAAGAAGCCTTTATTTCCCAAAATCAGATGATCCTGTTTGTTACATTAACATTCTTTTTATAGGGATGGTCTCCTAGTACAACGTTTGTATTTTTGTCATGAAGCCTATTGAATGCTTAATTATTGTATTTATGAGGCGTTACAAAGATGAATAGTAACTGTTATTTTAGGAGTTGCATAACGTACGGGACATTGATTGCTGATCTTCGAATCGGCCTGTTATTGTGTCCGGATTCGTCGTGACCGTGCCTTTTCTTCTTTGGTGATCTTTCCGTGGCTAATTCCTTGTATCGACCGTACCTCTTTATCCCGCGTCCGTGTGTGATATTTTGATTGGTCCACCTGGCTGGCTGAGTCATCAAAAATCTGTACACGTGTAAGGCTATATATTTTTTACCAATACAGATAGTCCCCCCATTTGCCATGTATTGAGCGTATAATACTTGGTAAGTGGATGTTCATTTATGGCGGGAATATTTTGCCGCCGCTTTACCTCGAAACTTTGTATTCTTTTATGGACGCATGCATCGCACAGTACTTCCATTTAATGCTTCTTCCACGTGTTCGTTTCTGATTGGTTCTGAAACGACCCGGCGCCTTTTAGGGCTTTTTTGCGGCTGCATCAGTCCCGAAGTGACACTTTTGATTATGACTTTCCATCATTACCTTTCCAAGCTTTGACGGTTGCCATTAAGTATAAATAGTCTTCTTCCTTTCTTCCTTAGCACGAAAAAACTTCTACAGCTCAATCTTCTCTTTGTGAAAGAATTTCTTCCTGGACTTTATAAATATGTCTTCCTTAGGCCAACCTAAAAAGGTTATTGATGTTGAGGCTCTGGCTTCTTCTTCTGCTCCGACGAGGAGTCGAAGAGGTGGCCGATTAAGGAGCCTAGGACGTACCTCCGTTAGAGGTTCTTCTTCTCCTTCTCCTGCTAGGGCGTTGTTTTCTCCGAGAGGTAGATCTTCTCATTCTATTTCTAGGAGTAGGGATGAATTTCATGAACCTAGAGTTGATGAAATCATCCCTTCTGAGATAACCTTTCCAGAAGTAAATTCTCCCATTACCGAACAAGCTCATTCTCTGGATAGTATTGAGAAATATGCTACTATCATTACTGTTGGTCATATTCCCATTGTTCGTAGGGAGTGTTTTTGGGATTCTAATGTTCCTGTCCTTGTGACAAGTAGTACTCAAAGGATTACATCCTTTAAAACGAATTTTTCTTACGTCTTCACTTATCCTTTCAGGTTAGGATTTCAGCCTCCTGTTGATCCTGTGATCATAGAGTTTTGTCGCTTTTTTAATATTTGCTTAGGACAAGTTGGTCCCCTAATATGGCGTGTTGTTGCATGTTTGAGAGTCCTAGCTTCAAAGGTTTCCGTTCCTTTTACACTTCATCATCTGCTGTATTTATATTCTCCCGCTTTATTCCGCTAAGGGGTTGTTACTTTAGTTTCCCGGAGCAAGAGGGTTCTAGTAACCCCTGGTGATGATAAAGACAGAGGTTGGTACCTTAGGTACGTGGATGTTCCCACTGCTGTTTTAGTGGGTGAGAATAATATTCCCTTCCATGAGAAGTGGAATCGTGCACGTACGTACTTTGATTCGCACCTGTTTTACTTGTAATAAAATTTACTTGGTGTTTATAACAGCGTATCTGTTTTCCTCTTATTCACAGCAACTATGAGTGTTGTGGAGAATGTCTCCGACATCCGTGGTTGGGTAGAAAGAATGCTGACTGCTACTCCTGCCGAGGAAAGATCTTGGAAGTAATTTTCGGCAAAGTACAAGTGGATTGTTAAGACCCATGGTAAGTAGAGTTTTTCTCACTTTTTTCTTTGCCTGAGTTTTTTTTTTATTAACTCTTTTCCTTTTTCTGATAGGGTTTTCTACCCATGGGGTATCTTCCTCACTTCCAAGGATGTCTTTGTCCCGTGCTCAGAGTATTCTGACGAGTGCTTCGAAAAGGAAAGCCCTGGATTCCCGCTCTGGAGGGGAAGATGAGGGTGCTTTAGTGCACCGGGTGAGAAGAAGGCTGGTAATTTTGGACGACGAGTCTACTCCCGCGCCTCTTTCCTCCGTGTTGGCCATCAGGTCTTCTTCTTCTCGAGATCGATCTCAATCTCCATCTCGAGATCCCGCTGAGCGTTTATTTCAGGAAGGGTTTGAAATGGACCCTGCTAATGTTCCTCTAGCTACCATCTTCCCGCATTTTGCTAATATCTCTGCTCCCCAAGTTGCTGCCGTTGTCTCTTCTTCAATTCCTATTACCTCTTCAGTTTCTCCTCTTTCCGTCTCTACTGAAGTGCCCGCGACTCTTTTGGCTCCCGGCCCTTCTGTCTCTTCTGCTGCCCCTTCAGTCCCTGCTTCCATGCCTTCTATTATAGAAGAAGGGTCTTCCAGCAGGGGGATGAGAAGGGTCTTGATTGAGGTTCCAGCTGGTGGCAGCCTCTTTAAGAAAATAAGCACCGGTGAGCCGGAAATGTGGCTCAAGCCCTTAATTGGCCCTGAGGAAAGATCTAAACTTGACAGCAACGCATCTCTCACTTGGGCTAATGAGGTGGTGCATAATTCCTTGAAGGTACATACTTAGTATTATGCACATATGTTGCTTCAATTAACAGTTTAACATTTTTAATTGTTTTACTGTTTTTGCAGACGCGCCTTATTGGTTTGGAGCTTATGAAAAGAATCTTTAGTTATGAAAAACAGTTGCAAGTGCTGCGTGGGCTGGATGATTTTAAAGCGCAGTATGAAAGTCTTCAAATAGAGATGGAAACTTTGGAAGAGGAGAGAGATACCTTAAAGGAGCAGCTGAAAGTTGTCAAAGGAGAGTTAGCGGTGGAGAAGGATTCTTCCATCCAAGCTAGCTAGGATAAAGATGTTCTTGAATCTTCTTTTGCTGAGCAACTGTCAAAAGCCATGGAAGAGGTCCGGTATTTGAAGGACTTGCTGGGACAAAAAGAAGAATACTCTGGAGAACTTGTGCGTAATCTTTCTCAAGTCCAAGAAGACCTTCGTGAAGCTTTGGCGAAGACCCAGAATCTGGAAGAGTCAGTCGCACCTTTGAAGGTTGCCCTCGAAGCTGCTGAAGCTGAAAATGACAGCTTGAAGACTGAACTTCAGGTGTGGTCGAGAGATTACAATGAGCTTGAAGAGTCAACAGCTGTTGAAGTGAGTTGGGCATATATGAATGCTCGTCATGACACACTGATGGAGATGAGTCAAGCAGGCTTCGATCTTGATGTTGAGATTGCAAAATCTAAAGAAGCCATAGATAAGACTCAGCAAGGTCTTAACCTTTCTCCTGTTGATGAAGCAGCAGACAACTCTCCGGAAGAAGAAAGCAGCTCTCCTCCTTCTCCTCAAGAATGAAAACTCTAGTCATTTCTCTGTTTTTTTTTATTTTTATATTGGATTGGTGTAATTGCTCCCAGCTCCATCGGGAGTAAGTTTGAAGTTTCTAAAATCCCCAACTGACAACTTAGGGGCATTTAAAAGAATGTACATATTATGCGGCTAAGTACTTAGTTTATTTAACCGCTTTTATATCAATGACTGCTTTCTTTTTGAGACTTTTATGAATTCCGAGCCTTAACTCTTTTACTCAAGTCTATTGCTTTTGCTTTTGCAAGGTTTTTGTTCGCACCTCTTAGCTTTCTTTTGCATAAAGAAGCGTGTTTTACTTTGAACCCTTTTATGATGGGTTTAGGTTTTTTAGCCTCTGTTTATAGGAGGCTTTGTCTACGAATTAGGGTCCTTTTAATGTTTTAATGAAGAAGACGTCTCAACTTCATTGATAATGCAATAGAGTGATAGGGATTTTTCACATGATTAAGAATGTTTTTGTGAGAGGTTTTTATTTGAACTTTCACAACATTCTTCATGTATTATGTTTGTCATCTAAAACTCATGTTGCAACTGTACAAGAAAGTAATTGTTTTTCATTAGTAACAGTTTTCGTAAGTACTGGGTTTTTCCCGTGACTGTTTTATTTGCAACAGTTGTAAGTACGAGAGAAATGTATTGTAATCCGTAACTGTTTTATTTGATAACAGTTTTGAGAATATATACAAGGGTTTTGATCTTTCATCCGTAACTGTTTTGAATAACAGTTTTCTACTTGAGTACAAAGATTTCGTAACTGTTTTGATTATAACAGTTTTGGCTAAGTACAATGATGATGATCTTCTGTCCCTAACTGTTTTTAAATATAACAGTTTTTTGTATAAGGGATGTACATTTCTTCTTCGTAGCTATCATTTTGTTTTCTAACCCGAACATGGTTCGAGGGTTTTCATAGTATGCTTTCACAATTCTTGTGCCGGAGTTTCAGTTCTTTTGCTCGTGTCACTTGACTTGTTGGGCGAATGGTTTTTTAGGCTTGAGCCTTCTGACTTTTGATAGTCTTTGCTTCTTTTTGGCCTTCCTTATTATATAGTCCCCCAAGTGCTTGAGCATAGAAGAATGAGATCTGAAGCACTTGATTATTCCTTCCTTGTGGTCCTTTCCCTGAAAAAAG